>JAHHZJ010000891.1:0-30931 GCA_021437245.1 Aegilops speltoides
TGCCTGCGACATCATTCATGACTCACCTCGATGCGATTCGAAGAATGAAAGCCGAGCTGGATCGGCGGACAGCTTGGGCGCATTGGAGGAAGCGGGCTTAGGCCGTTCCCATGGGAGCTCGAAGATATCAAAGCGGGGGGAAGACTTACCGTCGGCGAACTAGTTCTCGCTGGGACAAGAAAAGGACAAGCTCAAGCCCAAATGGGAGGGCCCCTTCATTATCAACAAGTCGACGGCGACCGCTGCGAAATGCATCGGACAACCTACCGGCGAACCCATGGAATGCAGCCCGCCTCAAGATTCCGCCTAGCCGGACTAAGTTGTCCCCTTCCCCGTCAAATTTTTACCTCCTTTGCACTTTGTTTCTCTTCCTTCTTTAACCTTTTTTTCATAAAAAGCCCTTAAGGCCTAATTAGCTTGTTCCCAAACTTGATGTGCCATCCCACTCATTATACAAGGGGCTTCTTTTCAAAAGCTCAATTGTAAGGCTTCCGCCTAGCACATGTGTCAAGCTTCCAATGAACCTTTTACTCACCATTATATCCTCGATATGACTTAAGTTTTGGCCAAGCTGGGTTGCTGGCTCTGTCTTACCCTCGTTCTGATTGTTGGCTGGGGGTAAAGGAGCACCTTGCGATTATTCTTGCTGGTCGGCGGATGTGTACCTCGGGGGTGAAGCAGCTTGCGTTCTTAAGGGGAATATTGATCGGTGACTTGAAAGATGATTTTTACCTATCTATTTATTGCCCCGGATGTTTTCCTTTTTTTGTCGGACATGCACTTTAGGGCATGCCTCGAGAAAAAAACCTTGAACTATTCTCCCGGAAGATGTTTCTTACTAACGATGTAATATAACATAACTAGTTGGGCACTTATGCGATAAAGCACTAATGACCCTGCCTGGTCTCCATGCATACCCGGTTTTTATTAACCAAAAGGTATTCGGACACCCGGACTCTAGGGTCCCGAATTAAACAAAAAAGGTGGCAAAGACAAACGATCTACAATCCGGCTAGGGCATTTCACATTCATTTTAAAATACATTGTCAAATTCTTGATTGTATTCCTCCTCAATCCCGTCAAGTGTCCAACTTACAGTCCGTTGGAAAATTTAGCAAAACTCTACTTGGTGTATACTAAACTCCGGGATCTCCTTCCCGCCGGGCCCCACCGTCCAACCTCGGCCATGTGGTTGGGATGCCTTCTTTCAGCGTCTTCCCATGGCCCAAGCCTGGCACCTTGGCGGTGGCGAAATCTTCCATAAATGGGCCTGCGCCTCCCAAGCTTCTTAAGCTCCCAAGGCCCCGGGTAGGAAAGGCTGGCCAAATACGGGCGCGCCGCTATCGCTGCCGAACTCGTTCGGCATTCAACAACTTCGGGAAGTTGATCACCCGTTGTCGGGCATCTCCTCCAGGGGTGACTGTAGTATACCTACAAGACATATTCTTCAATTGACTTCCTCGCGAACTCTTCTTTTCAAAGGAGTTGGCTCAAGCACTACTATAGATGTCCGGGACCGGCCCATTCTCCCCAGGCGGACAGCTCAACAGCGCCTTCGGCTCTTCTCCAAGCTGGGGTGGGCAAGCTTGTTCCTTTCTCTTTGTACTCTATTCAGCACCCTCCCGACCTTGGTGGGCGGTTCTCCTGTCGGATCTTGTCCGGACCTGAATTCATTATTAGACTTCGGCTTCGCCCAACCCACTTATATTTAACAAATAAATGTGTTACGGAGGGGCCTTGTTTCCTCTGCGGCAACAAATGCGGCTTCAAGTTGGGCCTTGCATTCCCAGCTCTTGAGACATGGGTATTCTTCTCGGTAAGACTGCGTTTCAAATGATCCTTAAATCAGTTAACATAACTACTTTAAGTCTCGGGACTCTTGTATAAACCATTAAATTCCCTTACTGTTGTCTTTTCCATCTGCTCCGTGGCTCTGGTAAAACCATCTTGAGCAGCAGTCCGTCCCAGCGTTAAAGGCGTTCACGCCTCGGGAAGGAGAAATCTTGTCTGGCCTTTGTGGTTCGGCGCTCCCCCTCGAGACTTGGTGGCGGATAGCGCGGCATCCTCCGTTGGAGGGTATCCCCCTTGCGCCACCCCTCCGACGGGCTGGAGCTGGCTGTATAGGTGGATCCAACCTCCCCAGTGTGGCCTCTTCTGCAAGATCGAGGCACTGGGCCTTCCGGACGTTTTGGAATATTTAAATTGAGCTATACCTTTGCGGCGCATTTCAGTCGTGCCGTGCTCCTTTTACACCTGTTGGCTGGCCTTTGTTGGTCGGCAACTCGGCTTCCAAAAAGGTGCTTCTGTAAAACACCATCGTTCGCGAAGGTCGGAAAATGGGCAAGGAAGAGATAATGGTTGGGGACCTCGGTCCAATCACGGAAAGCGGATATAATCCGGGGTAGTCGCCGTAATGGCGACTAAACTTATCCATCTGGCTGGTGGAACACCCATCAATCACTCCACCTTGATATCGGATCCTCTTGGGGGGATCCTAGGATCTCTCGGATCCTCGGGTTCGAGCTAGACTTACCATTCCTCCACAATCGGGCAGTTCTGCGCGAACATTAAACTTAAACTTTGAAAGCATGGGTTGAGCCCTTAAAGTGTTCCCCCAGCCGGGGTTATTCATGGAAAAAACCCATTCAAGGGGTTCGTCAAGAATCCTCCTTCTCCCCCTTTACGGCGGACAGTTTGCCGGATCCTCGGTCGAATCCGGACCTTTCGGCCATGGCGGGTCGTCTTCCCGTTGAAATCCCATGGGGTGGCCTTTTGCAATGGTTGTACCCCGCATGATGCATGTTGCCATGACTCAATCATGGTCCGGAATGGGCTAATAATCTTATTGCCCATCGGGTAATGGGCGCTCTTGTCTTCCTCCGGTTGGGGGCTCATGGCCCAACTAAAGCGTTCTTCGGGGCATCTTGAACTCCGGGAGGCCGCCGGTGGGTTGACGGCGTCTTCTATTAAAACCATTGAAGCGGTCTTGGCGCCTTCTTAGGGTTCGGATGGATATCCGGTCGCAATCCCAATACTTGGTCCGCCCACTTGATATAGATCCCTTGAGAGCGGGGTGGGGAGAACAACCTCTTGATGAAAATGGGGCTCGATGCCCGGAATAGCTAAAAACTCGTAACCCGTGATATGTAGGGCGGGGCGGGTGTAAGGTGATGGAAATAGTGTAGAACTCCGGGCCAGCGGAGGGCGGATGTATAGGAAAAGTCCCTTATCGGATAGGGGCAAAACAACCCTCCCTTTGTTGGGACTTGGGTAGCCTCCGCTTCTTCCCACCTTGGTAGGTGGCCAGCCATCACCGGGACCATGAAGGCGAAGGGATATCCCCCGCTTGGAGCTTCACTAGCTCGTTGTGGGAAAGAACATCTCCTCAATCTCTAGCGTGGGCTGGGGCCGGAGAAGAAAGGGCCCGGCGGTCCATGATGGAATGGATTTTGGGTCAAAAGGCACTCCGTATTTCGGAAGGAAGATGGTGTGATTTGGATTGGATTTTCCTCTTTGTGGCGGATGACTTACCCGACTAGGGGTGAAACATAAAAGACACCGGCCGCTTCGAGCGTGGAAAAACCATTATTGGGTGAACCAAGAAAACGCATTTATGAGGGCCGGACCTGTTGGACGGTACATGGAACAAAGGAGAACCCGCCCAATGCGAGGACTATATCTGGTGGACTTATGTCATTGAAGCCTGGTTAAAGGCTCTTGAGGATTCTGGACTAGGGGTGTCGGACAGGGACTATCATCGTCCGGACTCCAAGACTCGAAATCAAGATTGAAGACTCCTCCGGTCCGGATGGGACTTTCCTTGGCTGTGGCAAGCTTGGCGTCTGGATTGTAGATCTCCTACCATTTAAGACTGTAACCCTAGCCCTCTCGGTGCCTATATAAACATCCTTCTGGTGAAAAGTCTCATTATCAACCCCTTGAACAAAACCTTTGCAACAAGTGAAAGGATAACATTACCATCATCGGTCTTCTTCTTAAAGATCCATTTATTCTCAATGGCTTGCCGATCATGGAACAAGTCACCAAAATCCATACTTTGTTTTCATACATGGATCCTATCTCAGATTTCATGGCCTCTAGCCATTTTGCGGAATCTGGGCTCATCATCCTTCCTCATAGTTAATGGTTCATCATGGTCAAATAACATGACTTCCGAATAGGATTTCCTTACCACTCGTGCGGATCTTACTCTATGACCTCGAGGTTGATAGAAACTTGATCGAAGTTTCATGATCAATATCATTGCTTCCTACTAATTGGTTAAATTCAAGGAACCGGTTCTTGTGATGAACTACTTTCAATAAGGAGTAGATTGATTATCTCATCAAGTTCTACTTTCCTCCCCCACTTCTTTAGAAAACTCCTCTAGAAAGGATCCGAATTTAACGGAAAATCTTGCCCTCGGATCTGATGAAGGTTACCCAATAGTCTCCTTTGGGTATCCTATGAAAACATTTCTCCGATTTGGGTTCGAGCTTATCGGTTGAAGTTTCTTCACATAAGCATTGCAGCCCCAAACTTTGAAAGCGACAACTTTGGTTTCTTGACAAACCATAGTTCATAAGGCGTCGTCTCGGTTTTGATGGTGCCCTATTTAGCGTGAATCCGGGTCTCTAAAGCATAACCCCAAAAGATAGGGTAAATCGGTAAGAACATCATAGATCCACCTATCAATAAAATACGATTCACGTTGGACACAATTTCGTTGTGGTGTTCGGTGGGGAGTTGGAAACTATTCCACATTGTTTCAAATGTAAACCAAACCGTAACTCAAATATTCTCCTCTCTCGATCGTGAAACTTTATTTTCTTATTCGATGATTTTCACTTCACTTAAATTCTTTGAACTTTTCAAATGTTTTAACTTGTGCTTCATAATAGATATACCCATATCTGCTGAAATCATCTGTGAAGGTGAAAAATAAATATCAACGGCCTCAACATTCATGGGACATACATACATTATGATTTCCAACAAATCTGTTGCTCTCTCCATATCGGGAGCTGTTTTGGTATCTTGCCCATGAGGCATGGTTAAAGTTCCAAGTGATTCACATCAAGTGATTCGAAGTCCATTATGGAGTTTCTTCATCGTTTACAAATATAAAGCGGCGATTCCACAAATATGTTGCACTATCATTATCAACTCCATCTTTTGGCTTCAACATTATGAATATGTTATCACTACTATAAGATTCAATAAAATAGACCACTCTTTGGGTGCATGACCATAAAAGATTTACTCATATAAATAGAACAACCATTATTCTCGATTTAAATGAATAACCGTCTGCATCAAACAAGATCCGGATATAATGTTCATGCTCAATCCACCAAAATAACAATTATTCAGGTCTAAAACTAATCCCGATGGTAGATGTAGAGGTGCGTGCCGACCGCGATGACCGACTTTGGAACCATTTCCACGCGCGTCACCTGTCCTTAGCTAATCTTGGCAATCCGTAGTCCTGTTTGAGTTGCAAATGTTAGCAGAACCGTTATCAAATACCGGTGCTCTGCGAGCATTAGTAAGGACAATCAATAACATGTATATCACATATACCTTTGTTCACTTTGCCATCCTTCTTATCCGCCAAATATTTGGGGCTTCCTTCCGTTCGTGCTTTGCGTAAAGCACTCGTTTGGGGCTTAGGTCCGGACTTGGGTTTCTTCTTTGGGACAACTTGTTTTTTTTCTTTTGAAGTTCCTTCTTCTTCCCTTTGGCCCTTTTCTTGAAACCAGTGGTCTTGTTGACCATCAACACTTGATGCTCCTTTTTGATTTCTACCTCATGACTTTGGCATTGCGAAGAGCCGGGAATATCTTGTTCATCCCTTGCATATTATAGTTCATCACAAAGCTCTTGTAGCGGTGGCGATGAGGAATTCTCTGGCGCTATCATCCGGAAGATTAACTCGGTTGAATCAAGTGATTATTACCCGGACATTTTGGTATATGCTCCGGAACTTTCTCCTCCATCTTCTTGTAGAACTTATTGGAAATTCATATCTCTCAATCCGGGCATTTGCTTGAAATATTTTACTCTGGAACATCTCATATGCTCCATGATGTTCAAAGCGTCGTTGAAGACCGGTTCTAAACCGTAAGCATGGCACCTGAACTATAAGTAGTCATCCTTTCTCTCCCGGACGTTCTTAACGTCGTCGGTTACATGCGCATGCGCACCTAGCGGTGCTTCGGGACATAACTCTTACGTCGCAATGAGGATAATCCTCGTTCGGACCCGATCCAATTACCATCATCTTTCAACTTTGCTTTCTCAAGGAGCATTAAAATTCAAGGAACAACAACGAGCCATCTATCTACAAACAAACATAGACAAGCAAAATACTACCTAAGTTAGATAAATTTAAGTTCAATTAATCATATTACTTAAGAACTCCCATTGAGACATCTCTTAGTCATCTAAGTGATCACGTGATCCAAATCAACTAAACCATGTCCGATCACCCGTGAGATGGAGTAGTTTCAATGGTGAACATCTCTATGTTGATCATATCTACTATTGATTCACGCTCGACCTTGGTCTCCGTGTTGAGGCCATATCGTATATTTAGGATGGTCAAGTATAACTGAGTATTCCGCATTGCAACTGTTTTTACCGTTGTATTTGAGCGTAGAGCCTATCACACCGATCATCCGTGGTGTCTCGACGAAGAACTTTATAGCGGTGCATACTCGGGGAAGCACTTCTTGATAATTAGTGAGAGATCATCTTAAAATGCTACCGTCAATCAAAGCAAGATAAGATGCATAAAGGATAAACATCACATGCAATCAATATAAGTGATATGATATGGCCATCATCATCTTGGCTTGTGATCTCCATCTTGGCGTCGTATACCTCAGTGGACACCTTGATCTCCATCGTAGCATCGTTTCGTTCGCCATCTATTGCTTCTCGACTATCGCTAGCCTAGTGATAAAGTAAAAGCAATTACGAGCGTTGCATTTCATACAATAAGCGACAACCATATGGCTCCTGCGTTGCGTAACCGGTTACAAAACATGATCATCTCATACAATAAAATATAGCATCACGTCTTGGCCATATCACATCACAACATCCTGCAAAAACAAGTTAGGCGTCCTCTACTTTGTTGTTGCAAATTTTCCCACGGGCTTACAAGAACCAATCTCACCTCCATCAAAACCACAGCGATAGTTTGTCAAGTTGATTTTGTTTTAACCTTAAGGACGGGCGTTCCTTTCGGTTCAATAAAGTTGGAGAAAGCAGACACCGCTAGTCACTGTGCAAAACCGGCGGTAAAACCAGTCTGCGTAAGCGTCTGGCGTTTCGGTCCCGCTTCATCCAACAATACCGCTGAACCAAAGTATGACATCTGGTAAGCGTATGACTTATTACAACTCACTTGTGTTCTACCGTGCAAATAACATAAACCTAAAACCTCTGATGCCTTTGTTGGGGACGTGTAATTTCAAAAATTTCCCTCCCGCCAAGATCATGGTGATGATATAGCGAGGAGGTGTCTACATACCCTCGTGACCCGAAGCGGGCGTTAACCCAAGTGGAAGTAGCGTCGTCTTCCGGTTCAACGATCCGACACCGTTACTCCGGCACCTCCGAGTTCTTGACAGCGTCGCTCGATGGCACCCTGTTCCGATCCAGCGGGCGCGAGGGAGTTCCGTCACCTGACGGTGTGGTTCTTATGTTCTCTGTCGCGGGGCTTGGCCTAACACCTAAATATGACCAGGTGTAATATATGGAGGGGGCCCAGTGAGCGATCTCAATGATCAACTTGTGTCCAGGGTGCCCCTACCCCTATATAAAGGAGGGAGGGAGGAGGGGCCCAAGGGGCCGCCATGGGGAGGAAACCTACTCCGTAGGTTTCCCCTCTTTTTTCTTATTTGAAGGGGAAGGAAAGAGTACTAGTATTAGGAATAAGTACTAGTAGTAGTAATAGTAAGGGGAAGGAGAAAGGAAAGGGGGCCCCCCCCCAGTCAGATTGGGCTGGGGAGGCGCCCCCCTCCCTTCTCCTTCTTCTATGGGCCCAATAAGGCCCATATACCTCCGGGGGTTCGGTAACCTCCTGCTCCAAACTTCTCCGGAACCTTTCCGGTGTCCAAATATTCCTCCAATATATTAATCTTTATGTCCGACCATTTGAGACTCCTCGTCATTCCGTGATCACCGGGACTCGAACAAACGGTACATCAAAATACATAAACTCATAATATAAGCTCGCCAAATTGCGTGCGGACCCTACGGTTCGAGAACAATGAACATGCCGAGACCCTCTGGTCAATAACCAATAGCGTGACTGGATGCCCATATTGGTTCCTACATATTCTCTGAAGATCTTTATCGGTCAACCCATAACAACATCGTTATTCCCTTTTCATCGGTATGTTACTTGGAGATTTGATGTGGTATCAATACCTAGTTCAATCTGTTACCGGCAAGTCTCTTTACTTGTTAGTCGTCATCTCATAACTAACTCATTAGTTACATGCTTGCAAGGCTTGGGTGATAGTATTCCGAGAAGGTCGAGATACCTCTCCGGCAATCGGGTGACAAAACCTAATCTCAATTATGCTAACTCAACATGTACCTTGAAACACGTAGTACTCCTTGATAATCACCCGATTCCGTTGTGACGTTTGGTAGTACCAAAGGTTCTTCGTGGGAGTTACACAATCCTCATAATTAGGAACATGTATAAGTCATGAAGGAAGCAATAGCGAATACTAAATGATCAAGTGCTAAGCTAACGGGATGGGTCATGTCAATCACATCATTCTCCTAATGATGTGATCTCATTAAACAAATGACAACACATGTCTATGGTTGGAAACATAACCATCTTTGATTAATGAGCTAGTCAAGTAGAGGCATACTAGTGACTATATGTTTGTCTATGTATTCACAATGTATCATGTTTCCGGTTAATACAATTCTAGCATGAATAATAAACATTTATCATGATATGAGGAAATAAATAATAACTTTATTATTGCCTCTAGGGCATATTTCCTTCATAAGCGTTCGGCGCCTCTATATTGGGCAATATCCGGTAGCTCAAGAGGCGTTATGCTTGTTACCCGGCGGGTTATTATGCGCACGGGGTATTAAGGTGGGTTGGGGGCACCCGTGATCCGTAGATGGATCGGATTGCCTTTTCCTCAATATATCTACTAAGTCGGTACCCTCTTGGCCCCTTTTGGGCGATGGGTGATCTTAGTGGAGGCACGGATGCCTCTTGTCGCGACCACGGGGTGGTGTCTGAATCGTGCTTTGGTGATGAAGGTATTATCTTCCTCCTCTAATCGGAGGAGCAACTTGCGTCTTAGGTAGCTTTGGAGGGCCGTTTGAGTTTTCTCTTGACGCGGAAAATTCCTCGATCGGCAGCTGTCGACGAAGCTCTCTGCTTTTCTTTAGGCTATTTGCGTGGCAATAACCGTTTGGAAACGCTCTTGTTGGGATCCTCGGGCGACAATTAGTCCTTATTGACTGCCTCATCTTGGAAGGTATATAGTTATATTCCTCGACCTCTTGTCTGCCGCCCTCTCGTGGGGTCTTTACGCATCCTCCGTTGAGTCTTCTTTGGAGGATTATCTTCGGCACTCTGGGGTATTATTTCTCTGCGGAATCTCCATTCTTGTTGTGGCGGGTTTAGGCGGGCCCCGGCCGGGCGGGCTGTTCTTTAAAAATGCCTCCTGCTTCTTCGTCGTCCCCATATTTTGGGGTGTCCACCATGTATATTGGTATGGGGTGGTCTTCGGTTCCTTGGCTGGTTCTGTTCTCGGCATAAATCGTCCGCGTCGATGTCTTGGTCGTAGTCTAACATGTCTTAGATCTCGGCGTGGCTACAAAGTGGGTGGTGGGTGGGTCGAATTTATTAAATCGTCATATCCCAACCATCGGCCATTCCGGCGGACTCTCCGGATAGGAGATGCTTTAGCGAATTTAGGATGTAAAGGGCGAGTGTTGGAACATGTCGGGGTGAATTCCATAACGGCTTCGATTGATTGGAAGGCGGAGAGGCAGCCGAAAGGTCGGCGCCTCGATCCACCGCGAGGACAAGTTATTTTGGCTCCATCGCCGTGGAAGTTGGAGCCCCGGTGGTGTCCAACCACGGTCCTCGATCTGGATCGGCTCCGGACTAGGACGGGGCGGATTCATTTGCCACCAGTGTTAGTGAGAGCTAGATCATGCCCTTAACGGTCCGTCCGGATCTCGAGCCGTCGAAGATCAAGTCCCCGGATGTCCTGTAAGTTTAGGCCGAACGACTGCGGCGGGCGTACTTCGATCTGCTCGGATGGCCAAGTGAATTGCCCAGGAGCCGCGAATATGAAGATCTGTGGGGAAAAGTCTCACCTGGACAGCGTTTTGATTGAAGAAGCCATCGAGCCTATCGGTGGCGACGGAAGGAACTCTCAATGAAAGCACCAATGTCGGTTGTCAAAAGCTGGCGGATCTCGGGTAGGAGGTCCCGGCGTGCGTCTAGGCGGATGGTAACAGGAGACAAGGGACCGATGTTTTACCAGGTTGGGCCCTCTTGATGGAGGTAAAACCCTATGTCTTTGATTAATATTGATGATATGGGTAGTACAAGGGGATCTACCACGAGATCGGAGGCTAAACCCTAAAGCTAGCCTATGGTATGATTGTTGTAATGTATGTTCGTCCTCTGGACTCAAGCCCTCCGGTTTATATAGACAGGAGGGCTAGGGTTACAGTCGGTTACAATGGTAGGAGATCTACATATGGTATCGCCAACTTGCCTTCCACCAAGAAACTCCATCGACCCGGGGGAGTCTTCAATCTTGTATCTTAAGTAGTCTTGGAGTCCGTGGCGATGATGTCGGCTGTCGGACACCCCTAATCGAGACTCCTTTGGGGGCTTTAGTCCGTGGATACCGTAACATTACAACAATCATACCCCAGGTAGCCCTTTATTTAGCCCCTTGTTCCCCTTAAACCACTCTTGAAACACCCACCAAATTTTTAAATAACGATCTTTGGAAAGGAGTTTATGGTGGTTATGAAGCGTTGGAGGACTTAAGCGGCAATTAATCCGCCCGCTCTTGACTCCGATCGATAAGGGCCGTTATTGCTATCGTGGCCCAATGCTCGTCGATTAAAGGGCTATTGTGGTAGAACAAAGAGGCGGGCAAAGGGTATCCGGTTCACGGGGTTTACTATATCGGGTGCTTATTGAATCCAAGCAAAGGTATCCGCATTGGGAACTGGTATCGGAGTTTTCATGGCAAGCCGGAAGTGAAATATTTCAAGGCACCCCATCCGTGGTGATTCGCTCCCGGCGATATCATAAGAAGGGGCGACTGCGGATTGCCAAGTGGGCTATAGAACTTGGGCTCGGTTGAAATCGTGCCTCGGGTGGGTGAAGTCTCAAGCACTTGTTGATTTCATCAATGATTGGGCGGAGTTGCAAGCACCGGAGGGCGGATCACACATATTGGACTATCCATTTTATGGATCCGGGCAATTGGAGGCTCGGGGTGGGTTTTCCCCCGAGGTGATAAGTTTTGTTATGTTCTCCCTTTTCCCTTGTACTAATAATGCAGCTAGTGAAGCTTTGCTCCATGGTCTCGGATGGCTAAGGAGATGAATTTAAGTCGGTTAAGTGCTTGATATTTCGGACCTCGTGGCTCAAGATCAGCCGTGGGATTCTAGAGACCCACTTATGGCTGCATATCATCGTGGGTGGATATGGTTGCGGGTCACTTCAAGGGTTATCGATGGATCACGTGGATCGTCGGAAAAAAGGGGGGCGCTTTAAGCGGTTGGGCTCTGGTAAACGGTCCCACCTAATTCTTTCTTGATGTGTTGCACAACCCGTCGGTCAAGCTCTGGGTGAAGCGATTGGCTATTCGATCCGGAGGCTCAATTGTGCAGCCCCATGTTATACCGTATTGGACGTTCCTTATCTTGCGTACATGACGGGGAGAGTTGCGGAGGATGAAACTCTAGCGACGGATAGTCCGGATCCAAGTCTATGACCATTGTCAATGGCGTTGCATCATTGGTGTTCGGGGCTTTCAATTCTCGAGGGGGGTTTCTTTTAAAAGGGGTTGTTCACCCGGGGCCCTGGTGGGGTTTAAATCCGGGTTCTCTTGGTTGACAGCTCATGCGATGCCGAGGACTTGGTTAAGCGGTGTGATGGGTTCGGAAATTTTAAAGCGTTCATGTGCGGCTAAATTGAGGATGATTCAATTACTTGGCCATTTGCAACATGGGGGCTGGATATGGTCGGACCTTTTAAAAGATCAAGGATAAAAACCCACCTTTTGGTGGCGGTTGAAAATTACCAAGTGGGTTGAGCGAGCCTATTAGCAAGTGTGATGCAGTACGGGTGCGTTCATTAAAAGGTGATTTTTGGTTTGGCTTTCCCGTATCATTCTTGACAATGGTACCAATTTTTAAAAAGGGGAAAAACTGGCGTAGCCTGGCCCTTTTGGGGCCAAATCAAGGGGGCCGGCAGGCAATCAAAAACTTGGGGCTCAAACCCGGTTGGTTTTTGAAGAACACGGGTTGTTGGGTTAAACTCCACTCTTGGATACAATTGAAATTCCAGGATACCCCTTTTTAGGCTCGGGGGGCGGTTTTAGCGAATGGAAAGCCCGTGTGGCTTATTTAAGGGGCTGACAAGGCGGCTTTGGATATTAAGACCTTTACGGTGCCAGCCGGCTTTTCAAAAGATTTTGCTATCAGACCGGGGAACAGTTTTCAAAAGGGGGGCTTGGATAAACGACGGAATGCACAAGTTTCCCCACCTTGGGAGGGATTTAAGGCAAAGAATCCCAAGGGGGGAACAGAACGGGAACATAAAACTCACCCGGGGGAAAACCCGGGCCTGGCATAATCATTTGACCTTATAAACCATTGGTTATTAGACTTTAGGGGTTTTTTTATCATTGTTTAAAAAGTCCTAAGCGGGGCTCTTCCTTTAATTGTTTTAATGGGTGGTTACTTTTGGGCCTGGTTTACCAAATTGCTTTTAAAAAGGAATCACTTGGGGCCGGTGGGGAACCGCCCCTTTATGCAAAGCCACCCGATCCGGGCTGGTAACGAACATCCGCCTTTGATGCCTAACCCGGTCATTGGGTTGGGAACGAACAATTCCACCCTTTTGGGCTTCCCGCATTTGGGGAACCTGACTTCCATTTACTTTTGGGGCGGTTATCCCCTGGTCCTTTTCTAGCTATCATTTTTTTGGGGTTTTTTATCTTCCTTTTTCCAATTTCTTTTGATTTTTCTTTTTTTTTTCCTTTAAAATTTTTAAGGTTCAGGGGGAATTCGGTTATTTTAATCGGGGTTTTTTTTTGGGTTGGGGCCCTAATCCCCCGGTTTAATGGGGGTTGTTTCTCCCCTTTAAAGGTTTAAAATTCCTTTCAAGAGAAGCCAAAATTCGCGGGTAGTTTTTTGAAGATATTTGTTTAAGTTTTCAATGTTTTTAATCAAAGGAAAACTTGATTAAAGCCCCCTTAAATTTTACAGCGAAAATTTTGGGTTTAAGCAAAACATCTCTTACACGAAGGCATTTTAAAGAACTTATTTGTTACATTAAACCGGGCCCAAATGATCAGTTAGGCTCAAATTCGGCTTTTAACCGGCCCCGGAAGCCCTTACCCCTGAGGTTTGGATTGGGTGGTTTGCTTTATTTACCTTGGTGAAATCCCTTTGGTCGATTTCCCTAAAGTTGAAAGTATCTTCAATCGGGAAAGGCATCTACACGAAATCCTTTGGAAATCAACCCGTTATTTGGGAGCCAGTTTGTTAGACAACTAACAAATCGCGTGCCTCTTGCCTTGAAACGGGCTCTTTCGGTTTAGCCTTAAATATCTTTTTTGGGCCTCTTCCTTGCATAGCCGGCTCTTGGGACTGGACCCATGCTTTTGCGGTAACTTTGGCTCCGGTTTGAGGGGTTTTAGTTTCTCCGGCGGAAAGCTTAAACCTATTAGTTTTGGATTAAAGGGGGGGCTTTAAACTGGTAATGTAATACTTTTTCTTAAATGGGAGCCTTTTTAAACATACCTTAATGCCAAGTTAAGCCAATTAAAAAATCACCCGGTCTATTTGAAGGAAAGTTGTAAAAACCAAAGGAGTTAAAAAAGGGTAGGCCTTGGCCCTTCTTGATATTCAGGTTTAAGGGCATTCAGCGTTTTAGTTTTTAAACGGCCTTTGGGTGGAATCAGCCCGTTTTTTGAAGCCCCCGGGTTTACCTCAAAATTTAATTCTTCCCGCCTTTCGGTTTGACTTGTTTTTTCAAAGGGGGAATCCGGCCTCGACCTATTCACTCATGGCTGTTTGGCAAACTTACAAAATTGAAAAACCAATCGTTTCGCGAACTTGGGGGTAATACCCAACTTCATCATTCTAAATCCCGGGTCCCAAGCCTTGGTTTCAATTGGACTGGGGGCTAAGGACTGTTTGTTCGAGAGAATTTTATTGGATCGGAATAACTAATTGAAGGCCCTTGAAATACTTGAGGATTTCAAAATTAGGCTTATTCTGGTTTGAAAGGACAAACCGGCCCTTCAGGGGTTTCTGTGGGTAATTAAAGAAAAAGAAGCCAAAAACCCAAATTTTTCCTATTTTACCGGACCATTCCGTCCAGAAGTTTAGGGAAGTGCGAATGAAATCGGGTGAGAGAAGTTTGATAAATTTTGCCTTTGTTATGGGAAAAACCTTTAGGATGGGTTAAAAAATTTTCGGACCTCGGGTTTCAACGATTTGGACTGGGTTTTGCTTGCGGGGTCGGTTTATAGTTTTTGGGTCTTTCAAAGGTGGGGGGGGGGGAAATTTATGGTTTTCTGGGAAAGTTTTGCAAGGGAGGATCATTGGAAATTTCCCGGGGGAAATTTGGGCTTTATCCGTTGACCATCTTCCTGGCCGTTTAAGGCCTTTCTTCTCTTTAGGTTTACCCAAAAAAACAAAGCGAAAGATAAGTTTCTTTACGAAGCTTGCACTGCTTCCCGAACCGTTTTCGGTTGGGGGGTGGCTGTTCAGGGGATAATAGAAGTAACCGATGGGAGTTGGAGGATAAAGGTTGATAAAATTTAGGTAGAAATTTAAAATGGGGTTTGGGGCCTTTAAGGGGGTAAAGGAGGTTGGTTTTTTGGGTCGCTTTCTTCTGTTCTGGCTTCATAAGAAATTTGGGATGTGCAAGGGGTAAAAATTTAACCCTTTGCCGGAAGGGCAAAGGCAAAGGATTAACGAAAGAGAAATGTTACCTGCCAAGGGTTTGGGCTTGGGCCCGCAATTCTCTCTGGGTTAAAATGAGGTGATTCTAAAAGGGGACCCCAAATTCATAAAGGGAAGATGGCGGTTTTCCTTTTGCCTTCTGAAATTGGTTTTGGCGGGTTGGGTTGTTTTCTTTTTTTCTTTGGGCTTCGCCCAACGGATTTAACCACGAGTAAGCGCGTTATTTGGGCGAAATACAATCAAGTTGTTTGAGTAATCTTACATTTGGGGTTTGGGTTTATGAGAAGGGGGGCGGTTTTTGGAGGGGTTTGGTTTTCAACATTTTCCCAAATTTGGCCTTTTGAAGCGGGTTTTGTTGGGGGTCACAACCCTTTATTGACATTAAACGAGACCCCGGGGATAGCTTTTCCAACGCTCGAAATTTTTTAAAGGGCCAGAAGGCCAGTTGGATAATTTTGGGGGATTACCCCCTGGCGGTTAATTTGTGGGAAGGGTGGTATTTTGACCTGGGGAAACCGGAAAAATTTACTGGGGAAGTTCGCGGTAAAACCATGTTGCATTCCCCCTTTTTTGGGGGCTGGGGAAAGTATTTCTTTCCTTTTACTTGCCCCGCCCTTGGTTTTGGCCTGTAATAAGGGCGGTTTAAGGGAACATTGAAAACGCTTGGGTTCCTCAAAGGAACCTTGAAAGGGAAACAAAGATGGGAGGTTGGGGCGTCTTGGGGGAGTTGAAAAGGCTAACCTGTAAAATTTGGGGGCCGGTTTGAACCCGGCTAAAGATCAAAATCACCCTTCCCCTTTGAGGGGGGAGGAAAAACCCCAGAACCCCCATTGGAAGTTTCCTTTTAAAAGGCCGTGAACAAATTAAGATTTCGTAAGAGAAGGAACAAATTCACTAATATTGTTTCCATTAGATTCAAAACATTCCAAAATATTTATAAAAAAAATGGATACAATGCTAAACCAGTATTTTTTAAAGGATTTCAAAGTTTCGGACCCAAAACTCAACATTAACATCAACACTGCGGCCTCCGCCGGGATTCCCACAATGACCTTTGGGGACCTTTCCCTTTTGGCCCGGGAAGATGGTGCTAGACCATAGTAAGAGGGTACAGGCTAATCTCCCAAAAACAAAAATTAAGGGAACCAGCGACGGCTCATGGGCATAATCACTTTGGGGGTGGGAGGTAACCGGCGAGCAGCTAACGGGGCTCTTTATTTCCCTTTCCCCGGGGGCCGAGAAAAACACATCCCCCCTAATGTTTCGGGCGTCCTGAGGCTCTAAACACTGGGAACTTTTGAATACTAAATAAACAACAGGTCAGTCCCAACAAAAGTTTAATAAATAAACTTGCCCAATTGTCTCAACTGGCTCCCATATTACAACCAAGTATTTTATTCGGCCAAAGAAACAAACAGGGTTCCTGACCCAACTAAACTCAAGTCGCGGGAAGCTTCTTATCGAGAATCCCAAAGGGCTTGAACGATTTACAGTTCCCAGGGCACAAAGGGTGGGAGGTAACGCGCCAAGTCACAACCCAACAAGACTGAAGCTCTGCAAAAACTAAAAAGGAACAGTCAAATTACCCAAAGAACAGGGGTAAACAAGCATAATCCAAAGGGTGGTGAGTTTCGACAACCACTTTGCCGGGGCATCTGAACCCAAGTAACTCTTTTATGGCCCACTCCACTTTACCAATCTTCCACTTACCCCCCTAGGAAATTACACTCCGTTATTCCGATTTTGATCCACTTTCACTTTCTAGAATAGCAAGGGGTCCAAGTTTATATGGAAATTAAATAATAATGTAAGGGTTACTTCTTTTTGGGGCCATTTAAATTTAAACCGCATGTACTGGCGTTCAAGGGGAGAGCGGCCCAACCCCTTAAACCCAATTCCCGGGGTTTTGCCTTTGGGTTCCACCCAAGGAATCCCGGGTGTCCTCGGCCCCAAAACGGGTTCCCAACCCCAAGGGACGGACACCCACTTGCACCATATAACCCCTTTGCATGCCATTGGTGATACTAACCCCAAAAAAAGAAATGTTAATCCAGGAAAAAAAAAAAAGGGGGGAAATTAAATCCCAATGATGGTAAGCATTATGGTCACAAACAGAATGGTTCGAGGGAGGGAATGGAAACCCCACCATTTCCTAATTTTTTCATTTAAAATGTGTTCAAATTTAGTTACAACATTTTCCCCCTTTTTAAATAATAACGCCAACTTAAGCAATGAGGCAGCAAACAACTGAAGGTGGCAACAGGGTCAAACAATCCTACTCTGTATGGGTTTATCTTTTTGGGAATGGGCTGCGGGGGGGTTCCTCCGAAAAGGTTAAGGGTTGTTGCCTAAGGAAAAGGGGGAGGCGGGGGGGTTTAAACGGAAGCAAGGGGGCTTGGGGCCCGGTTTCTTTTTCCGGTGTCTGAATCCGGGCGAAACCTTTCGAGAGGACAATTGGCAAAAAAGGACACTCTGGCAACAAAATTGATGTGTAATGCTGGCAAAGGGTTGTTGGTAATCAACAGCCTTTAAAGAATTTTTAACCGATTCCAAACTCCAAAGGGAATTTTGCCATTATTGTTTGGCAAAAGCTTGGTTCTCATGCGAAAATTAAGGGATAATTGGTTTTCTGTCATTTTCAATTAAATTTCAGGAGATGGGAATTTCGTTTTGAAGAGTATTTTCGCTGTAAAGTTGTTTTCTAGGCGGTCGAGTGGTCCCGGGGCGGGTTGGCCGACCCGGGGTAACCCTAGCCCGAATTGGGGAGTCCCGGTTGGGGGATTTGAAAGGGGGCCCCTTCGGTTTTGTGGGAGGAGGGGACGCCTGGTGACCCGTCGCCTTGCGGCGGGGGACCCAAACTGGGGCCCGGGGGGGGGCTTGGGGCTGGTTTTGGGGTGGTTTTTGGAATTTGGGCAATTAGGTTCCTACTATAATTTTTTCCCCGGGGGATTTGACTTTTTTGGTTTGGGGGGCTGATTTTAAAAAAGGTTTGAAAACCCCCAAAGATTTTCCCCCAAAAAACCGGGCAATTCCTTGGGCCTTGGTGGGCCAAATCCTGAAAAGAACATCATGAGCCCAAAAGGGGTGCATGGGAAGGGCCCCCAATGGGTAAACCCTTTCGGAAAAAAAAGGGGCCGGGATGGAAAACCCGGGCGGGAGAGGAAACCACCTAAAAACCGGGCGAGGTTGGCGGGTTGAGGGGGGCCCTAAAGGGAAAGGGGAAGGGGGAAATGGCGAGGGTTTGGGGCAAGGGGTCGATCTTGCTCGTTCTTTTAGGGGGGGGAAAGGGGGGTTTGGCCTTCTTCCCTCCTTGCGAAGGGGAACAAAGGGGGGGGGTTGGGGAGGGTTGGCGGGGTTGGGCCGGAAAGGAACTGGGCAGGTTGTTTCCTTTTTTTTATTTTGTTTTAAAATTTCTTTCTTTTTATTTGTTCCCCAAACATTTGTGTTCAAAAATTTTATTGGCTTCTAAATATACAAAAGCCATGAGTTTTAAAGGGATTCTTCTTTTATGGAAAAAACCAAATTTTATTGATTTAAACCAAATAGCCAAAATTTCCTCAAAATGTTCCTTTTTTGGTTTGGACCAAAATTTGGATATTAAACATCATTAAGGCATTTTAGGAACAGGATCATTTTGATTTTGTTTTTTTTAAATTTTTGATTTCAAATTTCCCAATTCAGGTTTCAAGTTTAAACATGTGCGCAAATCAAACCAGGACACCAAGCAGGGAGTCAACCACCCCATAACAAAATTTCCCAATTCGGGTGGTAAAAAACCAAACAACATATCCAAAATCCCCACGCGAATTGTTCATTCTAAATTGGCTTGAATCGTTTGAGTTTCTCTAACCACAGGAAAACCTTAAAAGATTGAAGTCTTCATAACAATCAATTCTGGATTTTGAAGGAATTCAAAAGGGAAAAACCAGTTTGGAAAACTTTTAAACAACCAAATGGGGCCTTTTGTGGGATTAACCTAGTGGAGGTTTAAAACTTACACCATATTATAATTTTCCAACATGTGCAAAACCCACAAAACAACCCTTGAACACGGGGCAGGGAAATGGAAGGAAATAACCTTCTAATTTCACCTTGGCCAAGGGAAAAAAACTGGTATTAAACATTTACACCCCTTTAATTTTCCTTGATCCTACAACCATTCATAATATTTTGAACTAAACATAAGTAAAAGTGGATTGGGGAAACAAAATTAAGGTAATTATGGAGAAACAAACCCAGGAGAAAAGGACAAATTCCCAACAAGTATTAGGGTGATTGATGGTCCCAAAATCAAACCCGGGAACCATAGATCAATTCCCCCATCAAATGGATTATCTTTGGGAAAGAATTTAGAACAAAAAAGAAAATTTCAACCAAAAGGGTGGCTTAACTCGGGGAAATGAACAGATCCTAAGGCTGGGAAACACATTGGACCGATGTTGGGACAAACATGAACTGGAGTTTAAAAAAACACACCGATTGGTTAACTCAGAATTGGTCCCAAAGGATGTTTGAAAAACCTTTTTTAAACAACTCAATCGGTGGTTTGGGCTAGGTACATATAATGGGGTAATTAATTACCAAACCAATAATTTGCCATAAAACGGGAGTTCAAAAAAAAACAATCCTCAACCAAAGGGCCAAAAAAAGGAAAAGGAATATTTTATCCAAGATACTTCTAAAAAAAAGGGGTTCAAATTTCAAACTGCCATTTAAACCAAAATCTGGTGGAACAAAATGGTGGGTAAAAAATCTGAATTTCCAATTCCTTTGGACCCACCTTATTGAACAAGTGGGTTTGTCCCAAGATTAATTGGGATGCCAGGAAACCAAAGATAAACAACATTGAAACCGATTACGGATTATTTAGCCCAATTAAATAAATTTAAAGACAAAGAAACAATTGAACGGTAAAATGAAGATACATTTTTTCCCCCCAAAACCCTTGGAAAAAGGAAACCTTCCAATCCCAATTTTGTTTAGTTACCAAAGCTCGGTTGAACCTTTTGGAGAATGGCTGGTTTAAGAAAGAAGGAGCTACATACTCGGGACAAAAGGTTTTTCCAAAGAACAGGAAAACACAACCACCGAAGTTAAGTGGAAAATCTTGTTTTAAAGAGATAGAAAATAACAAGTTGAATAACCAACTTTGAAATACCAAAATAAACTGGACAACAACCTTATGTGATTCAAAACCAACAGTAAAATAGAATATTTATTTAAACCAACAGGGGTTTAAAAATTTTTCCCAATCCCACCAAGGCATTGGAAATAAAGGGCCAAGGAATAAAATATAAGAATTTTATCAAGAACAAGGGAATTCTCAAAAAATGACATAAAGGCAATATGAGGGAAAAAAAATCAAAGGTGGGGGCATTTTAACATGGAATAAACCTTTGAAATTGAAATACAAAATTTTAGTTTGTTTTTAGTATTCAAAAGAATCTGAACCACAAAGAATAAAGGTGAATCAAGGCATAAACTTGGCAAATTATGGGGGGAATCAATTAAAGAGTGACAACCCAAGAGAACATATGATTTTTACGAGTTGTGGATGCATAGACTAGCATGTCGAGCGAATTCAACATATTTCTTCGGATAACCCATGCGAAAGGTAGAAGCTGGCGAGTCACAATATAGAATGAGAACTCATCAAAAGCACTCTGATTGTGATCTTTTGATCAGCGACTGCTGCCATAAGTAGTTCATGGTATTTGGAAGAGCGATATACAGCGAACCTCGAGGGACTATCACAAAGGTTACTAATATCCTAAAGGAACTAGCAAACACTATCAACACGAGGTAAGTAGGGTGAATCTCGGGTTCAAAAACCCGAGGAGTAGAATACCTATTACTAAGTGGCATCACGGGATGCTTTTCGAGAATAAAGGCCAAAATCATCACTCTGGAACACAAAACATGGCTAGATTACTAGGTGACTCCATGAAACACCTAGGGTCATAATAGTAACTCCAACATATATGTCAAAGCAACGAGTACCTCAACTCACCGATTAGTGTGCTTATTACGACCAAAAGGACATCGGGAATGGAAAGAGGGTTTGCAAATGCATCAAATTATTTAGAAACTTGGGATGACTCGAGGCAGCATACGGTGTAAATGCTCAAAAGATTTGAGACATCATGCAAAATAGTGGCATGACCACTCAACATCACAATACCAAGGTTACGAGGCCAGCTATGAACATCTGAAATAATAAAAGCGAGACTGAGATTTGAAACTAACAATTCTATAAGTCTATGGTTTAGTAACACGTCATCGATAGATAGATAAGAAGGCCTAGTTCTTAATCCCGTAGAAAGAAGGATACTTTCGGATCGAAAGGCCATGAGGTATAAGGAGTAAAAAGAGCCTTCGTTCCATCCCACAATCAATTCCCTACATATAACTAAAGCATTTCTAGACCCAACTTGACCGGTTTGGCTTGGTAATCCTCTGAGATCAAGCTCGATACCAAAGCTATCGGGACCCGACTCAATGCCACATCGATCTAGCATGTAACACCTCATATCACTTTGCGGCCTCCATACGGTATTCCCAGGCGTCGCCTTACCTTTGCGGGACCGTTTAGCCTTTTGGCACACATATATGATAGTGTCGCTAGCATCCATATGATAAGGGCGGTGACATGGCTAAGTCGTAAACCCAAAGTGGCACAAACTTACGAGGACAGGCATCCATGACCCGCATCGAGCGTGTCGGTCATTGAGTGAATCGGTGCATGCTTTGGGCTAGCGAGGACTCGGTTGACGCGGCTGTAGAGCTAACGAGGACTCCGGTATTCATCGCGTGATATTTCCCGAAGAACGGAACCGAGAGCGAAGAAGGACACATGCGGCCAGCCTAAGTGTTAGGAGCGTAGCAAGCTAGCATGGCTCGGTGGAAACACTAGGAGACATTTCCGTAGAGGCTACTAAAGATAAACAACTAGATAGTCGGATCCCACATACCAAGCATTTCAATAACATACACACAATATGCTCGATATGTGCAAATACAACATGGCATCACAACATGACTCTACAACTCAAGTATTTTATTCAATAGGCTCAGGGCGAGATATTACAAACATGGGTCTCATGACCCAACATCGAAACATACAAGTCAAAGCACATGCGGAAGCTTAACATGTCGAGTGCAGACATCTACAAATGAAAAGGCTTAGAAGCGACTATCTACTAGATCTGCCGAGGGCACAAGATCGTAGGCTGAGGTAACAAGCTAAGCGTCGAAGTCCGTGGAACTACTAGCAAGACTGAAGTCTCTGCAAAAACATAAAATAGGCAAGCGTGAGTACAAATGTACCCACAAGACTTACATCGAGCTAACTACATATGCATCATTATCAACAAAGGGGTGGTGGAGTTTAAGCTGCAGCAAGCCAGCTTTGACTTCGGTGGCTATCTGAACTACATTTGCAAGTAACTCTTTTGAGGTGGCGCACATGAGTCCACATATTCACCATATCAATACTCCACTATGGATCCGCTCCGTCTCCCTCGAGCGCCATCCATAGCACTCACGCTTATCTTGCGTATTTTAAGTATCCACTTTCACTTGTCTATGAACTATGCAAGGGGTCCAAGTTTCCATATCCGAGGAATCCGGCTATTGAATAGATAATGATAACCTGCGAGGTGTACTTCTTCTACGCTCTAGCCACTTATGCCATACTTACCGTCATGTATCTCGGCAGCCTTCAAGCGGAAGCCAGGCGAGGAGTCGACCACGGCCTACCTAAACACTCAAGTCTCTCGTCGGGTTTATCGCCTATTCGGGTTCCATCCATGAGAGATCCGGCGGGGTGTCGCTCCGGCCCCAAGCGATGTGAGTAGGGTTCCCAAGCCCACCATCAGGTGCCACTTGGTACACGTGCCACTTGCACCTAGTCATCCCAAGCCCACATTGCAGGTGCCACTTGGTAGACTACTAGCACTACCTACAAACACGGAAACTAGTTGCAACTCACAGACGAGAGAACAAGGGTGATTAAGAAGCCGAGAGGGTCAATTAAGGATCCCAATGAGTGGTAGTAGTTGTTCATGGATCACAAACACGAACTCGAGTTCACGAGGGCCAGCTGCAATGAGACAACCCACCATGTACTCCTACATGGCCTCTCACCGCTACCTTTACCAAATCGTGTTCACACACTTAGCTCTCAACGATGGGACATGTTTACACCTCCGATTCATTCCCGATGAATCGGACGACACAACTCTAAGCAATAGCAGGCATGACAAACAAGCATGAATGAGTAGGCACATCAGGGCTCAAACAACTCCTACTCATGCTAGTGGGTTTCATCTATTCTTGTGGAATGACAGGTCATGCGAGAGGATAAAGGGTTCAACTACCGCAGCATGTACAGTTGAAGCGTTGTTGTCCTAATGCAGTAAAAGAGAAGCGAGGAGCGAGGCGGGATTGTATCGGAATGAACAAGGGGTTTTGCTTGCACGCACTCGAAGATACTATACTTCTTCATCGGTGTCATCGAACTCGTCGTCGAAACCACGTCTATCGAGAGGGACAATTACAAGCAAACAAAGAGGAACACAATCAATGCAATGCAACAAATATGATGCATGACAATGTCATGGCAATATGCTGTTGATTGAGCTAATGCAACTAACAACCATATTAAATGAAGTTGGTTTGAATCCGAGATTCAAATTCAAACTCCATAAGTGGATATTTAAATGCCATTATATGATTTGTGCTAAACAGCAGCTATAAGTTGTTCTAACATGCATGAAAATGGTACAGATGGATAGATTGGATTTTTCTGATCATTTTCATATATAATTTATTTCATTTGGAGTTATGGTTGAATTTCTATGAATTTTAGAAGTTTTAGCTATTTTACGAAATTTCACGTAAAAGAATAAATCCGATAAATGATTTCTTGCGTCGACTGACGTCGATGTGGCGTCAGCGTCAATGACCGGTCCTGGTCAAACCTGACCTGCGGGGTCCACATGTCATAGACTCACTTTTTAATTGGGGTTAGTCCGTGTTGGTGAGATTTGACCCAGCGTGGGGCCCCTCGTCGATGTCGATAGGGAGGTTAGTGGTGATTAGCGCCTAACGGCGACCCGTCGACCGGCGAGATGCGGCGTGGCGACCTCAAACATGGCGGAAGCTTCGGGAGAACTGCTATGGGGCTCGGTTTTGTGCGTGGTTTGCGGTGTCGCGTGGCGAAGGTCGCGGCGCATCCATAGGTGTCGGCGGATGGAGCTAGGGTGGCGAAGATTGCGGAGCGGGCTCGGCGGCGGAGTTCGAGCGGTGATAGTTCTGGTGATGCGACTGCGGCGAGGCAGCGGATGGGTGTGTTAGGATCACAGGGCGTCTTGAGCACGATTCTGGCGCTCGAACCACGAGCTTCGGCCAGGCTCGGCAACCGCGGCGGCATGGCCGTGGCGATGAGCTTCAGGCTTCGGCGACATCGTGGCTAGGGCGCTATCGAGTCTTTGTAATAGAAGCGGATCATGAGCTCCACGGTGGTCACGTCGAGATGGTCAGCGAGCTCGGGAGAGCGGCAGCGGCGGCGAATCGGCGATGGCGGCCTTCGGTGCCGAGGAAGAAGAAGATGATGGCGCCGGCGATGTAGAATCCCCGGTTGCTTGGCTCGGTGATGGCGCAATGCGGCGAGTGGTTCTCTGGAAGAAACGCGAGGCGAGCGTTGATGGCGGCGAGCTTCTGGAGGTGTGGCCATGGCGCCTGGCCGTGGCGAGAGGCGAGGATCGAGAGGAGAGTGGCGAGGTCGGCGAGGATTCGAGGAGGCTACGTGGAGTGCGTCTGCGTCGTTCTTGTTGGCGAGGAGGCGAGCGACAGTGCTGCGTCTTGGCCTTGTATGACGCCGTCGTTCTTCCCCTCTGCCTTCTGGCGAGAGGAGGAGACAATGGCGGGGAGGTGGGCTCTTTGGGCTGCCTGAGTGGCTTGAGCTAGGTGGGCTGCGAAGTGCCGAGATGGTGGGCGAGGTTAGTTTCCTTTTTTTACATACATTTACATTTTCTAATATTTCAACTCTGTTTTGATTTGATTCACAGCCCAAATCATTTAGTAGCTTCTAAAAATATTTATGTGGCTTGCTATAATATATTCAAAGCCACTCACGAGTTTTTCAATTGTTGGACTTGCAATTCTTTTATAGAAGATTTAAATCCAACTCAAATATTTATTGATTTAAATCCAAATAGCCAAAATAATTCCTCAAAATGTTCCATATTTTTGGTTTGGACCAAAATCCTTGCCAAAGATATTAAACATCATTGAAGAGCATTTTAGGAACATTGGATGCATTTTCCAGGGTTATTTGCCCTTCTTTTATTTAAATATTTTGAGGCTTTCAAATTTCCTCAATTCAGGTTTCAAGATTTAAACATGATGCAAGCACCAGAAGCTAGGGATGTGACCGAAGTGGCCTCATATGGCTAAAGAGTTCTAGCGGTTCAACAAGGGGACTATGGTATATACTTGTTTATTAACTTTTCTATATTAAGTTAAACACTTTGATCTAAACATTGAAAGCAATTGAGGTTTGGGATGGCTAAGTATCGAAAGCAGGTTTCACAAGGTCTTATTGTAGCAATGGATCAGAAGCAAGTTAGGAAAACAGAAAATATTCAAAAGGTTAAAGCGAGCGGAAGTAAATCAATGGGCGGTATGTGGATGAGATCTATAGACTTGGCGTGAAACTACGAGCGGATGCTAAAAAGCTACGCTAGTCGAGGCGAGGTTTCACGAATCTATCCGAGTGCAGGTAGCGAGCATGAACAAGTGATGAACACGGCAAGAACATGAAACCCTAGAACAGATCTATGTTAAGAAGAACAAAAACTTACGAGAATCGAGGAAGGCGAAGGCTGCCGGTGCTGAATGCGTTGAGGTTGATCTGGCGGCCCAAAGGCGATGCAGAGGTCAGGCGGCGGAGCTCGAGGCTGGCGCGAGGAAGGCGAAGAAAGAGGCGAAGGGAGGAAAGGAAATGACCGCCGGTCCTATTTATAAGGCAAAGGGCGTGTGTCGGCGTGCGGATCCGAGGCCCAAAATTGAAGTGGGCTGCTACTTTGGGTATCGCAGATCTATTAATAAAAAGGTGTCATAAATGTTAACTTCATGATGACGTCATGCGGTTCTGACAACCAAAGATGATGCGACATGGCGGTTTACCAATTAACGAAGATGTTGAAGACAAAGATTTTTGTGAAGGATTGACATGAACCAGTTCAAATCAATCTGGGGCCTAATGTTGGGGATATTACCACTGGGCGTGAACTGGTCTACCTGGGCCGGGTTAGCTTCATTAGTAGTTTAAAGGTGATTAAACAGATGAAGGCCCAAGGCCTGTAGTCGGTTTAGAACCTGTAGCCATAAACCGGCTTGATATGTAAACTTGCATTGTAAGTTAGGAATAGAGAGGGACCAATCGGGATCACAGTATGAACCGGTGTGGGACTCGTGGACCGACAGGCGTCACTGTGTATATAAGGGGCGACTTGTGGCGGCAGTTCAAGACAGACTGACAACAACTCGAGCCTAAGCGAAGCTTGTTTGCTCCTAGTCATCGAGACCACATCAATTCCATCACAACTAGGCGTAGGCTTTTACCTTCATCGAAGGGGCGAACTAGTATAAACCATTGTGTCTTTGTGTCCTCTTTAACCCCTTCAAGTTAACCCGTAGCGATGGCTCCATGACTAAGTCCTTTCACAAGGACATCTGCGTGACAAATCCATGACAGTTTGTCAATCTTAAAGGTGCTAACAAAATGTGCAAGCTCCGGCGATCCATCTATGGACTGGTGCAAGCATCATAGAGTTGGAATATACGCTTTGATAAGTTGATCAAAGCATATAGTTTTATCAGACTTACGGTGAAGCTTTGTATTTACAAGAAAGTGAGTGGGAGCACTACAACATTTCGATAAGTATATGTGAATGACATATTGTTGATCGAAATAATGTAGAATGACTCTGCAAAGCATAAAGAGTGTTTGAAAGAAGTTCTTTAAAGAAAGACTTGATAAAGCTACTTACATATTGAGCATCAAGATCTATTGAGATAGATCAAGGCGGCTTGATAAGATTTTCAATGAGTACATACCTTGACAAGATTTTGAAGTAGTTCAAAATGGAGCATCAAAGAAAGAGTTCTTGCATGTGTTGCAAAGGTATGAAATTGAGTAAGACTCAAATCCCGACCACATGGAGAAAATAGAAAGAGAATGAAAGTCATTCCCTATGCCTCGAGTCATAGGTTCTATAAAGTATGCTATGCTATGTACAGGACCTATTGTATACTCTCCTGGTTTGGCAAGGAGTACAATAGTGATCTAGGAGTAGATCCTTTGGACATTGGTCAAAATTATCCTTAGTGGAATGAGGATATGTTTCTCGATTATGGAGGTGACAAGAGGTTAGGTAAATAAAGGGTTACGTCGATGCAAGTTTTGTAGCGATCCGAGATGACTCTAAGTCTTAATCTGGATACATATTGGAAGTGGGAGCAATTAGCTAGAGTAGCTCCATGCAGAGCATTGTAGACATAGAATATTTTGCAAAATACATACGGCTCTGAATGTGACAGACCCGTTGACTAAACTTCTCTCACAAGTAAAACATGATCACACCTTAGTACTCTTTGGGTGTTAATCACATAGCGATGTGAACTTGATTATTGACTCTAGTAAACCCTTTGGGTGTTGATCACATGATGATGTGAACTATGGGTGTTAATCACATACAAATGTGAATATTAGTGTTACATCACATGGCGATGTGAACTAGATTATTGACTCTAGTGCAAGTGGGAGACTGAAGGAAATATGCCCTAGAGGCAATAATAAAGTTATTATTTATTTCCTTATTTCATGATAAATGTTTATTATTCATGCTAGAATTGTAATAACGGAAACATAATACATGTGTGAATACATAGACAAACATAGTGTCACTAGCATGCCTCTACTTGACTAGCTCGTTAATCAAAGATGGTTAAGTTTCCTAACCATAGACATGAGTTGTCATTTGATTAACGTGATCACATCATTAGGAGAATGATGCGATTGACTTGACCCATTCCGTTAGCTTAGCACTTGATCGTTTAGTATGTTGCTATTGCTTTCTTCATGACTTATACATGTTCCTATGACTATGAGATTATGCAACTCCGTTTACGGAGGAACACTTTGTGTGCTAGCAAACATCTGGCAATGCTGGGTGATTATAAAGGTGCTCTCTGGTGTATCCGAAGGTACTTGTTGCTTTGGCGTTTCGAGATTAGGATTTGTCACTCCGATTGTCGGAGAGGTATCTCGGCCCTCTCGGTAATGCACATCACTTAAGCCTTGCAAGCATTGCAACTAATGAGTTAGTTGTGAGATGATGTATTACGGAGCGAGTAAAGAGACTTGCGATGCTGAGATTGAACTAGGTATTGAGATACCGACGATCGAATCTCGGGCAAGTAACATACCGATGACAAAGGGAACAACGTATGTTGTTATGCGGTTTGACCGATAAAGATCTTCGTAGAATATGTAGGAGCCAATATGGGCATCCAGGTCCGCTATTGGTTATTGACGGAAGCGAGTCTCGGTCATGTCTACATAGTTCTCGAACCCGTAGGGTCCCTTACGCTTAACGTTTCATTGATGATATAGTATTATATGAGTTATGTATGTTGGTAACGAATGTTGTTCGAGTCCGGATGAGACCATGGACATGACGAGGAACTCGGAATGGTCGGAGATAAAGTTTGATATATGGGATAATAGTTTTGATCTCCGGAAGGGTTCGAAATTCACGGAAGGGTTCGGATGTATCCGAAATGTTTGGAGTGCGAGAACCGTTATTTGGGCCAAAGGGAAAGCCCACAAGGTTTTGGAAAGCGCAAAGGAAGTTTTGCGGAGTCGAGGCGACGCCGAGGTCCTGGCGTGCGGTCGACGCCGGAACCTGGCGTCGGCCTGGTCGAGAAGGACTCTTGCCTTCGGTGAAACCGACTTTGTGGAGCTTTTACTCCAAGTTTCGACCCCAAGGCTCAACATATAAATAGAGGGCAGGGCTAACGAAAGACACATCAAGAAACACCAAGCCATGTGCCGCAACCCGTCCCCTCTAGTTTATCCTCCGTCATAGTTTCCGTAGTGCTTAAGCGAAGCCTTGTGGAGATTGTTCTTCACCAACACCGTCCCGCCATCGTCTGCGAACTCATCTACTACTTGCCGTCTTGCTGGATCGAGAAGGCGAGGCGTCATCAAGCTGAGCGTGTGCGAACTCGGAGGTGCCGTGCGTTCGGTACTTGGATCGGTCGGATCGTGAAGGCGTCGACTACATCAACCGCGTTGATAAATGCTTCCGCTTAGCGATCTTCAAGGGTATGAAGATACACTCCCCTCTCGTTGCTATACATCACCATCATCTTGCGTGTGCGTAGGAATTTTTGAAATTACTCGTTCCCCAACACCGGAGACCATTGCTCTGTAGATGAAGATTGCACGGTGGGCTGCATACCGCCATGAAGATCGCGACCTGGTTTGGCGGTTCAAGGGACCGGAATACTATCGCCATCGGAGTATCCCTCGAACCGCCATCGTGCAATCGGTATTGCGACTCGGTTTTGCCGATGGGCGATTCACCATCGAGTAGATGGCCGTCTCACCATAGGACACCGGTTGATTCCGCGCCATGGATGAATCCTATGAGCGCAGCGCTTCATGGCGGCTGAACCGGGCAGGACTTGCACGTTGAGCCGTCTCGGCGAGGTCGGTGGACATGTCGGCTCAGGGCCGGTTCGCCGATCTTGCCGATGAAAACATGAATTCCGCCGAGAGGACCCGATACCGTACTCGATTGAGCGGCCTCGGGGCCCGACTGCGTCGTCGATGTAGAGCTTGCGCGGCGACTCTTGGTCATCCGCCAACCACATACCCCTTGAGTCCTTCAAAGCTGCCCTTCAAGAACTTCGAAACCATCATGCGATAGCCCCATGGTGGCGCCAATGTCGTGGAAATATCACGTCGGATGTCCTAGCGAAGGACTTAGTCGTGGAGCCATCGCAATGAGGTTAGCTGAAGGGTTAAACCGAACAAGGGACACGAGAGTTATACTAGTTCGGCCCTTCGATGAAGGTAAAAACCTCGTCTAGTTTGTGATGGGATTATTGGGGTTTCGATGACCGAGGAGCAAACACGCTAGCTTTGGGTCTCGAGTTGTTGCTGTTGTCCACTGAACCGCCGCGGTCGTCCTTTATATACGAGTTGGCCTTCGGCCAGTTCTGAGTTCGAGGTTGACTCATACAAGTGTTCGGCTTGGTCTCTTCCTTTCCCTAACTACAATACAAGTATACAACTATGGCGGTTTACCGCTATGGGCCCTAATCCGCCTCTGGGCTTGGGCCTCTAAGCTTTCATCGATAGCGCAATCTTCTTGTCTTCATGGACTTGACATGGTTGGCGTGAACCGGCCCCTCTGGGCGGTTTATACTCTGTAGTTATATCCTCAACAATAACTTTGAGGTGGTTTAGTACCCTACCATAATCTCTTCATTTGTTCTCCGCTATTAGTGGCTTTGGAGTGACTCTTTGTTGCATGTTGAGGGATTGTTATATGATCTATCTATGTTATTATTGTTGAGAGAACTTGCACTAGTGAAAGTATGAACCCTAGGCCTTGTTTCCTAT
>JAHHZJ010000892.1:0-51971 GCA_021437245.1 Aegilops speltoides
TCTCCGCCACCAGTCCTAGTCCGAGTCCAGTAATTGCTGCATTGTTCTTCGTTTCCCTGCAGGAAACAGACCTTCGTGGTCAGGTTGATCGTGCTCCGGCGTGGTCAATAACCTCTCGGAGTTGGTTTAGCGATTGCTAAGGCGCGACGTCCTCGCACGTTCGTAGTCGGATCGTCAAAGTCGACTTCACCCAAAACGATAGCCACCATCTCATCGAAAGACGGGACACCCTCGCCTCTATCAAGTGCTCTGATACCACTTGATATTCTTGTGTGTTTCTCTTGCTGCTAACCATGGCAGGATCACAAGCCGACGAGACTGACTGGGAGAACATGACGAACAAACAGCTACATGATAAATTTTAGCAAATGATGAGTGGACAGGTGCAAGATGTGGTAAACAGATTTGACGAGGCCATGGAGAAGATAGATGGCATTGAGAAGACGTTTGAAACAAAGCTTGATAGCAAGTTTGATGAATTGCTCGCGTTTTCCACAACCACCGCCGGCTGCACCTATCGCACCTCTGCAAGAACGACAACAACTACGCCCCTTCCGAATCAGTATGGATGAGCTCAGCGTGTTCCTATTGAGCCAGACAAAATTCTGGTGCCGCTGCCATCGCTGTTGGTGCTTCTTTGGCTCCTGCCACTGCTGCTGCTGGTACCGAGGAGGATGATGAGTATGTGGGCGATTACGAGGATGAGGTTGATCAACATCGAACCACGTGCAACCACCAGCACCACAACCACCAGGTCGCCCACATGCAAATAATGGCAATGTTAGGGCTCCCCTCAGTACGAGATCATGACCATCTCCCTAAACTGAAATTGAATATTCCACCATTTGAGGGTAGATATGTTTCGATATATATCTTACTTGGCAGTTAGAAACTGAACAACGATTTACATGTTTACAATATCCCGAGGAGAGACGTGTTCTGCTGCTGTTTGTGCTTTCACTAGCTTTGCATGTGTTTGGTGGTCCGAACATTGTAGATTATATCCTGTTCCAGCTACTTGGGCTGCTTTGAAAACTGCTATGCGTACTCGTTGGGTTCCACCATATTATCAACGTGAATTACTTCAAAATTGCAGCGCTTAAGACAAGGTAAAAATTCTGTAGAAGAATATTATCGGGAATTACAAACTGGCTTGATTAGATGTGGTATTGTTGAGGAGAATGAAGCTATGCTTGCACGTTTTCTGGGTGGATTAAATAGAGAGATTCAGACCATTCTAGACTATAAGGATTATAATAATATCACTCGCTTATTCCATCTTGCTTGTAAAGCTGAACGTGAAGTGCAGGATCGACAGCATTGGCGCCGCACTAACTTTTCTCGCAGGTCGACCTTCATCATGGACACCACGTGCATCATCTACTTCCACCGCACCATCACCTCCTTGGTGCCACCTCCAACCGTGATACAAGAAAGGGCACAACCACCACTATCTGCCAAGAGCACACTGCCGGGCCTGCATGAGCTCTTCTTCTTCCATGGCATCAACAGGGCACACAAGTGATATTATTTGTCGTCGTTGTAAGGGAAGAGGACATTTTGCGAGAGAATGCAAATCTCAGCGTGTGATGATTGCTCACGAGGATGGTGGGTATGAGTCCGCTAGTGACTATGATGAGGAGACTTTGGCTCTTATTACACATGAGGAACACGGTGGAGATGATTACGATCATGAGACACAATACATGGCTCTTGAAGATGCCGACAGGTATGAATGTTTAGTTGCTCAACGTGTTTTGAGTGTGCAGGTTACACAAGCTGAGCAAAATCAGAGGCATGATTTGTTTCATACAAAGGGAGTTGTGAAGGAACGTTCTATTTGCGTCATCATAGATGGAGGGAGCTGCAACAACTTGGCTAGCATGGAGATGGTGGAGAAGCTATCTCTCACCACAAGACCACATCCACATCCTTACTACATCCAATGGTTCAACAACAGCGGCAAGGTTAAGGTAACACGTACTGTTCGTGTGCATTTTAGTATCTCTACATATGCTGATTATGTTGATTGTGATGTGGTACCTATGCAAGCATGTTCCTTGTTACTTGGTAGACCATGGCAATTTGATAAAATTTGTACACCATGGTAGAAACAATCAGTATACTCTTGTTCATAAGGAAAAAATATTACTTTGCTTCCTATGACTCCTGAGTCCATTTTGAAAGATGATATTAATAGAGCTAATAAAGCAAAACCGGAGAAAAATAAGAGTGAAAATCAGATTGTGGCAAAAGAATTTGAGCAACACATGAAGCCTAATAATAAACCATCTACTGTTGCTTCTGAAATTAAATTGAAAAGTGCATGTTTACTTGCCACCAAATCTGATATTGATGAGCTCGATTTTAGCAAATCTGTTTGCTATGCTTTTGTGTGCAAAGAGGCATTATTTTCATTCGAGGACGTGCCTTCCTCTTTGCCCCCTGCTGTCACTAGCATTTTGCAGGAGTTTGCTGACGTCTTTCCACAAGACGTGCCACCGGGATTACCACCTATTCGAGGGATTGAGCATCAAATTGACTTAATTCCCGGTGCATCATTACCCAACCGTGCACCATACCGTACCAATCCAGAGGAGACGAAGGAGATTATGCGTCAAGTACAGGAGCTGCTCGACAAAGGTTATATACGCGAATCCTTAGTCCTTGTGCTGTTCCTATTATTCTAGTGCCGAAAAAGGATGGTACGTCACGTATGTGTGTTGATTGTAGAGGCATTAATAATATTACTATTCGTTATCGTCACCCTATTCCTAGGCTAGATGATAGAGGCAAAGGTGTCCCGTCTTTCGATGAGATGGTGGATTTCGCTTTGGTGGAAGTCGACTTTGACGATCCGACTACGAGCGTGCGAGGACGTCGCGCCTTAGCAATCGCTAAACCAACTCCGAGAGGTTATTGACCACGCCGGAGCACGATCAACCTGACCACGAGGGTCTATTTCCTGCGAGCAAACGAAGAACAAGCAAGAAACTGAGATTGCAATCTGGATATTGCGAATATAGGATGAAAGCTTTATTGATCAAGGTGGGGTTCTGTGACGCTTTGTGCGGTCGTTGAACACAAACGGCACGCGAAGTTGCAGCTATGGCTAACTTTTGATCTAAACAAAACCCAAAGTCTAAACGGTGCCCTAAGGGCTGTATATATGGGGGAAGAGGAGGGAATTTCGTGGCCCTTGAGGGTGGGGTCCGAAACCAACCCTATCTCTTGTTTCCCCACACATACGGACTCTAAAAATAGCCTATACTTAAGTATTTCGAAATTACATGGGCCTGGCCCAATAATAAGGTGACGCAGCACCTAGAATAGCCTATGGACGAATATTATGAAGTGGCATCTTGTATATTTCGTCCAAGGCTTCATGCACTCCTTATGGTGGCTTCAAAGTCCTGAAATCATCACTTGTAACTCCGTTCTTGATCCCCTTGCGCATGCCATCAACTCCATGCGTGTTCTTGCTCCAATGTTCATCCTTCTCCAAGCTAGGCCCTTCATTTGTAAGCAAAACAAATGTATCCAATTTAGGAAGCATCATATTCTCATGATCATTATAATCATTACCAAGAAACGAAAGTACCTGGTAATTTAGTTGGCGTGCGCGAGCTCTAGTAATTGGTCCAGTATGTATAGCAGCAGGGGCTGTGGGTGTAACAATGGTATTGATGTCCTCATCATCCTCCCCTTCTTGAAATGAAGTCGTCCTCGACGGAAGTTCATCTTCCTCACCCAAATATGGCTTCAAATCTGCAATGTTAAAAGTGGGACTAACCCCAAAATCTGCAGGCAGCTCAAGTTTATATGCATTATCATTTACTTTCTCCAACACCTTAAAGGGACCAGCAGCACGTGGCATTAGCTTTGATTTGCGCAAATCAGGAAATCTATCCTTACGCAAATGTAACCAAACAAGATCTCCAGGTGCAAACACAACATGTTTTCTACCCTTATCTCCAGCAAGTTTATATTTAGCATTCATACGCTCAATGTTTTCCTTAGTTAACTCATGCATTTTTAAAATCAATTCAGCACGTTCTTTAGCATCAAAATTAACCTTCTCCGAAGATGGAAGAGGCAACAAATCAATAGGTGCACGAGGTAGGAAACCATACACAACTTCAAAAGGGCACATCATAGTAGTAGAATGCAATGAACGATTATAAGCAAATTCAATATGAGGCAAGCATTCCTCCCACATTTTCTTATTATTCTTTAGAACAGCCCTAAGCATAGTAGACAATGTTCTATTGACTACTTCAGTTTGTTCATCAGTTTGGGGGTGACAAGTAGTACTAAAAAGCAGTTTAGTCCCCAACTTAGCCCATAAACATCTCCAAAAGTGGCTAAGAAATTTAGTATCACGATCTGAAACAATAGTATTTGGCACACCATGCAAGCGAATAATTTCACGAAAGAACAAATCAGCAACATTGACAGCATCATCGCTTTTATGACATGGTATAAAGTGTGCCATTTTCGAGAATCTATCCACGACAACAAATATGCTATCCCTCCCCTTCTTTGTTCCAGGTAAACCTAAAACAAAGTCCATAGATATATCCTCCCAAGGAACACTAGGTACAGGCAAAGGCATATATAAACCATGAGGATTGAGTCGTGACTTAGCTTTTTGACATGTAGTGCAGCGAGCAATAAAACACTCAACATCCCGTCTCATCTTTGGCCAAAAGAAATGTGTAGCAAGTACGTCCTCCGTCTTCTTCACGCCAAAGTGTCCCATTAGTCCTCCTCCATGCGCCTCCTGTAACAACAAAAGACGAACGGAGCTAGCTGGAATGCATAGCTTGTTAGCACGGAACACAAATCCATCATTAACGACAAACTTGTTCCATGTTCTTCCTTCTTTACAATTCTGCAATACATCTTTAAAATCAGCATCATGCACATATTGATCTTTGATGGTCTCCAAACCAAATATTTTGAAGTCAAGTTGTGAAAGCATAGTATAGCGACGAGACAATGCATCAGCAATAACATTTTCTTTACCCTTCTTGTGTTTAATGACATAAGGGAATGTCTCAATGAATTCAACCCATTTAGCATGTCTACGATTCAGTTTAGCTTGACTTTTAATATGTTTCAAAGATTCATGATCAGAATGTATAACAAATTCTTTGGGCCATAAATAATGTTGCCATGTTTCTAAAGTCCGAACAAGAGCATATAATTCTTTATCATAAGTAGAGTAATTCAGACTAGGCCCACTCAATTTTTCAGAAAAGTATGCAACAGGTTTGCCATCTTGTAATAACACACCTCCTAATCCAATTCCACTAGCATCACATTCAAGCTCAAAAGTCTTATTAAAATCAGGAAGTTGGAGTAAAGGAGCATGTGTCAACTTATCTTTCAATACCGTGAAGGCTTCTTCCTGTGCGGTACCCCAAACAAAAGGCACATCCTTCTTTGTAAGCTCGTTGAGAGGTGCAGCAATGGTGCTGAAATCTCTCACAAAACGCCTATAGAAACCAGCGAGGCCAAGGAAACTCCTCACTTGTGTGACCGTTTTGGGCTGCGGCCAACTCTCAATAGCTTCAATCTTGGCTTTATCAACTTCAATTCCCTGTGGAGTAACAACATAGCCAAGAAAAGATACTCGGTCGGTGCAAAAGGTGCACTTCCCAAGGTTACCAAACAAACGTGCATCACGAGAGCATTAAAAACAGCACGTAAATGTTCCAAATGTTCTTCCAAAGATTTGCTATAAATCAGTATATCATCAAAATAGACTACCACAAATCGTCCAATGAAAGCACGTAAAACTTCGTTCATTAATCTCATGAAAGTACTAGGTGCATTAGTTAACCCAAAAGGCATGACTAACCACTCATATAATCCAAACTTAGTTTTAAATGCTGTTTTCCATTCATCTCCCAATTTCATACGAATTTGATGGTATCCACTACGCAAATCAACTTTGGAGAATATTGTAGAGCCACTCAATTCAAAGCATATCATCTAGTGATGCGGAGCATCCTATGGACATCACCATGTCAAGAGTCCGTTCGGCGAGTGACACGTGCGACATGTACTTCACATACACAAAGGTGAATCATCTCCTTTACACGTGCTCACTTGACCCCTTCGAGGATGGTATACTACTTGACACTCCACTCGTGTGCATGCATAGGTATTGTCGGAACACTAAGGACGACGAGGAGGAGTGCAAGCGCCAAGGAACAACTACACCATCCGCGAGGGAAGCTCGAAGCGACGGCGGAAGAAGACCCAGGACGAGCGGTACTACCGCTTCGAAGCCGTATTATCACTGACCAGCGGTACTACCGCCCCACTCGCCGCCGCCACTACCGCTCAACCCGGCAAGTACTAGTGTTCACACGATCCGGGCCCGTATTACCGCTCAGCCCAAGCGGCACTATTCGCTTGAGCGGTACTACCGCCCTTTGGCCGGTACTACCGCCCTGCTTGCACGCAGAGTCGGGCCAGAGGCCCATGTATCCCCTCCTCACTTACCCCTTCGTGGACATATGCTATATAAACTCCCCCACCTCCTCCTAGCTAGGGTCAGCGTTGGTTTAGCTCAGATTAGAGATAGAGCTACGCTCATCTATCAGATCTCCTCCTCGTGAGAGACCGCGGCCTCTTCGGAGAAGATCCTCTCGGATACAAGACCCCTTTATGGGAAGATCCCCTCGTGGATTCAAGGCCTCCTCTAGGAGATGAACGGTTCCTTTGTATCCTTACCCTAGTTGACTATGTATCTTGTGGATCTCGTGTGTGTATGTTGATCTAGCACTTGTGTGATCGATTCCTTGTTGGTTGAGTGATTCTCTCTCGTTTTCCCCGTGTTTCCCCTCGTGCTTCCGCGTGTTCTTCGTGTTTCCTCCGTAGGATCCCCTCCAAACGTGAAAGATCGACGAATTAGGGTTCCACCCTACATCATATGGTATCATGAGCCACGTTGATCACGTTTTTGGAGCCCCTACCCCTCTTTTTCTAACTTGATTTTGTGTGTTCTTGCCTAAATCCGAAAATCCCCACAAAAAATAGCCCCAATTTTTTTTGTGATTTGTTGGTTTGATGATGTTTTGTTGACTTTGATCCGTGGATTTGCTTGGTTTCAATTGGATCTAGCATCTCCCCAAGTTTCACCTCTTTCCATCCATGAAATCCATCAAATTTTGCCCCCGAAATCATCCATTTCCGCCCCAAAATCGCGCCCCGATTCGATCTGCGAAAAATCGCGACACGAGCGGTACTACCGCCCTACAGAGCGGTACTACCGCTGAGAACCTCAAGCGGTACTACCGCCCCGCTAACGGTACTACCGCTAGGCCCTGTTTCAGCCGAAACAGTCGAAAAATCCCGACACGAGCGGTACTACCGCCCTCCCGAGCGGTACTACCGCCCTGGCCAGTTTCAGATTTCTGAGTTTCACCGTTTTGCCCATAACTAATTCGTCCGGAGTCCGTTTTTGACGTTCTTTAGCTCGTTTTGAAGCTATTGGCATCCCCCATCCCACAAAAATACTACCAACATCATTTGAATCCATCACATTTGGTGAATTTTGGCATCTTTGCCTAGGGCTTCCACCACAACATCCGCATAACCACCACCGACATCCGCAACCTAACCCATTTTGTTCCTTATAGCATTAGTGGTTGTTTGAGTTGTGATTTGAGTCTCCTAAGGTGTTTAGGCTACTTAGGGATGGTTGCTTCTTCATCAACCACCACCACCGCCACCACTTCCACATAACCTTGCCCACCATACACTTCCGACAACCCAACTTAACCCAATTGTTGTTTGAGCTTTTTCGTGATGAGGACATCAATACCATTGTTACACCCACAGCCCCTACTGTTACATATACGGGACCAATTACTAGAGCTCGCGCACGCCAATTAAATTACCAGGTACTTTCGTTTCTTGGTAATGATTTTAATGTTCATGAGAATATGATGCTGCCTAAATTGGATACATTTGTTTTGCTTACAAATGAAGGGCCTAGCTTGGAGAAGGATGAACATTGGAGCAAGAACACGCATGGAGTTGATGGCATGCAAGGGGATCAAGAACGGAGTTACAAGTGATGATTTCAGGACTTTGAAGCCACCATAAGGAGTGCATGAAGCCTTGGACGAAATATACAAGATGCCACTTCATAATATTCGTCCATAGGCTATTCTAGGTGCTGCGTCACCTTATTATTGGGCCAGGCCCATGTAATTTCGAAATACTTAAGTATAGGCTATTTTTAGAGTCCGTATGTGTGGGGAAACAAGAGATAGAGTTGGTTTGGACCCCACCCTCAAGGGCCACGAAATTCCTCCTCTTCCCCATATATACAGCCCTTAGGGCACCGCTTAGACTTTGGGGTTTTGTTTAGATCAAAAGTTCGCCATAGCTGCAACTTCGTGCATTTCGTTTGTGTTCAACGACTGGACAAAGGCGCCACAGAACCCCACCTTGATCAATAAAGCTTTCATCTTATATTCGCAATATCCAGATTGCAATCTCAGTTTCTTGCTTGTTCTTCGTTTGCTCGCAGGAAATAGACCCTCGTGGTCAGGTTGATCGTGCTCCGGCGTGGTCAATAACCTCTCGGAGTTGGTTTAGCGATTGCTAAGGCGCGACGCCCTCGTGACGTTCAGAGTCGGATCGTCAAAGTCGACTTCCACCAAAGCGAAATCCACCATCTCATCGAAAGACGGGACACCTCTGCCTCTATCAAGTGGTATCAGATTTCCAGGTTGCTCGGTGAGATTTTACAGTTTTTCGTAGTTTAGATCGAGTCTGTTCTTCATACCTACAGTCCACGAAAAAGCCAAAAAAATTAGGGTTAGGTCATCATATCCGAACCAATCTGAGCCTTTGCATAATCTTTTTCAGTATTTGCGTTGTTGAATTTGCGGTTGCATCGCCGTGTCTAGTTGCTGGTCTTAGAGTCTAGTCTTTAGAGTTTCGAGTTCGGTCATAAGTTGTCACGCCGCCGCACCATCATCATCGCCTGCCATCTACCACCACCGCTTATCCGCCACCGCTTCAATCCGATCCATATACCGCCACCGCTTCAATCCGTATCCATATACCACCACCGCTGCCATATACCACTACCGTTGCCATATACCACCACCATATATCCACCACCAATCCGAGTTCCTTGCATATTAGATTTGTTTTGAGATCCATCTAATTTCCGATTCGTGTTTCCTTGTCTGAGTAGGTTTCGGATTCCAGCAATCTTTTGCCGTCCGTAGAAGAGGTTGGTTTCCAAAAAAAAAAAGAGTCCGGAAACCACCCTCCGTTTAGGCCCAAAATTTTCCAAAAACGCACGGGATAAAAAAATTTCTGGCTATCCTATTTTTAGGTGTTTCTAAGCGTATTGAGCCAGTCGCCGTTATAGAAAGTTTTTTTTGACCCGTTTCCAGTTTTTGGGTCCGGCAAAAAAAAAAAAAAAAATTTTGGTCGAAAAATTTCGTGCCCATCCTGTCGATTTGACCTGGGAAGAGTTTTGAGACACTCGCCATTATAGTGATTTTTCGCAAAAAAAAAAAAAAAGCAAAAAAAAAAAAAAAAAAAAAAAAAAAAAGAGCGAAAAAAAAATTCAGAGTGTGCTTTTCCTTTGATTACGTGCAGCGCCGTGATTTTGTTAGTGTTCTAGGCTCGCGTCTCTAGCACGGTTCAGCCTAGGACCAAGACAAGATCGTCGTTGAACGCTTATTCAACTTTGCATCTCTGATTTGATTATTGTTGACCCTTTTGCTACCATATTATAAGCCTTCCCAGCTCCACATACATCTACGTCGTGCGCTTGACTCTCCCCGCAATCGCTCTATCCAAGCTTTGAGAGTTTTGATTACAACGGTTGCCGATCACCGCTGCTGGGTAAGAACCGTAAGAATTTGAGATTTGCTTTACGGATTTGTGACACCCACCACCACCTCTTGTTAGTAGTCTGAGGATCATATTCTTGTGTGTTTCTATTGCTGCTAACCATGGCAGGATCACAATCCGACGAGACTGACTGGGAGAACATGACGAACAAACAGCTACATGATAAATTTCAGCAAATGATGAGTGGACAGGTGCAAGATGTGGTAAACAGATTTGACGAGGCCATGGAGAAGATAGATGGCATTGAGAAGACGTTTGAAACAAAGCTTGATAGCAAGTTTGATGAATTGCTCGCGCGTTTTCCACAACCACCGCCGGCTGCACCTATCGCACCTCTGAACGACAACAACTACCCCTTCCGAATCAGTATGGACGAGCTCAGCGTGTTCCTATTGAGACAGGACAAAATTCTGGTGCCGCTGCTACTGCTGTTGGTGCTTCTTTGGCTCCTGCTACTGCTGCTGCTGGTACCGACGAGGATGATTATATGGGAGATTATGAGGATGAGGTTGATCAACATCAGAACTACGTGCAACCACCAGCACCACAACCACCAGGTCGTCCACATGCAAATAATGGCAATGCTAGGGCTCCCCTCAGTACGAGATCATGACCATCTCCCTAAACAGAAATTGAATATTCCACCATTTGAGGGTAGATATGTTCTCGATATATATCTTACTTGGGAGTTAGAAACTGAACAACGATTTACATGTTTACAATATCCTGAGGAGAGACGTGTTCCTGCTGCTGTTTGTGCTTTCACTAGCTTTGCATGTGTTTGGTGGTCTGAACATTGTAGATTATATCCTGTTCCAGCTACTTGGGCTGCTTTGAAAACTGCTATGCGTACTCGTTGGGTTCCACCATATTATCAACGTGAATTACTTCAAAAATTGCAGCGCTTAAGACAAGGTAAAAATTCTGTAGAAGAATATTATCAGGAATTACAAACTGGCTTGATTAGATGTGGTATTGTTGAGGAGAATGAAGCTATGCTTGCACGTTTTCTGGGTGGATTAAATAGAGAGATTCAGACCATTCTAGATTATAAGGATTATAATAATATCACTCGTTTATTCCATCTTGCTTGTAAAGCTGAACGTGAAGTGCAGGATCGATGTGCATTGGCGCCGCACTAACTTTTTTCTGCAGGTCGACCTTCATCATGGACACCACGTGCATCATCTACTTCCACACGTTCGCTACACCGCACCTCCGTGGTGCCACCTCCAACCGTGATACACGAACGCAGCACAACCACCACTATCGCCAAGAGCACACTGCCGGACCTGCACAGAGCTCTTCTTCTTCCATGGCGCCAACAGGCACACAAGTGATATTATTTGTCGTCGTTGTAAGGGAAGAGGACATTTTGCAAGAGAATGCAAATCTCAGCGTGTGATGATTGCTACTGAGGATGGTGGGTATGAGTCCGCTAGTGACTATGATGAGGAGACTTTGGCTCTTATTACACATGAGGAACACGGTGGAGATGATTCTGATCATGAGACACAATACATGGCTGCTGAAGATCTTGACAGGTATGAATGTTTAGTTGCTCAACGTGTTTTGAGTGTGCAGGTTACACAAGCTGAGCAAAATCAGAGGCATAATTTGTTCCATACAAAGGAGTTGTGAAGGAACGTTCTATTCAGCGCCATCATAGATGGAGGGAGCTGCAACAACTTGGCTAGCATGGAGATGGTGGAGAAGCTATCTCTCACCACAAGACCACATCCACATCCTTACTACATCCAATGGTTCAACAACAGCGGCAAGGTGAAGGTAACACGATTGTTCGTGTGCATTTTAGTATCTCTACATATGCTGATTATGTTGATTGTGATGTGGTACCTATGCAAGCATGTTCCTTGTTACTTGGTAGACCATGGCAATTTGATAAAAATTCTGTACACCATGGTAGAAACAATCAGTATACTCTTGTTCATAAGGATAAAAATATTACTTTGCTTCCTATGACTCCTGAGTCCATTTTGAAAGATGATATTAATAGAGCTAATAAAGCAAAACAGGAGAAAAATAAGAGTGAAAATCAGATTGTGGCAAAAGAATTTGAGCAACACATGAAGCCTAATAATAAACCATCTTCTGTTGCTTCTGAAATTAAATTGAAAAGTGCTTGTTTACTTGCCACCAAATCTGATATTGATGAGCTAGATTTTAGCAAATCTATTTGCTATGCTTTTGTGTGCAAAGAGGCATTATTTTCATTCGAGGACGTGCCTTCCTCTTTGCCCCCTGCTGTCACTAACATTTTGCAGGAGTTCACTGACGTCTTTCCACAAGACGTGCCACCGGGATTACCACCTATTCGAGGGATTGAGCATCAAATTGACTTAATTCCCGGTGCATCATTACCCAACCGTGCACCATACCGTACCAATCCAGAGGAGACGAAGGAGATTATGCGTCAAGTACAGGAGCTGCTCGACAAAGGTTATATACGCGAATCCCTTAGTCCTTGTGCTGTTCCTATTATTCTAGTGCCGAAAAAGGATGGTACATCACGTATGTGTGTTGATTGTAGAGGCATTAATAATATTACTATTCGTTATCGTCACCCTATTCCTAGGCTAGATGATATGCTTGATGAATTGAGTGGCTCTACAATATTCTCCAAAGTTGATTTGCGTAGTGGATACCATCAAATTCGTATGAAATTGGGAGATGAATGGAAAACAGCATTTAAAACTAAGTTTGGATTATATGAGTGGTTAGTCATGCCTTTTGGGTTAACTAATGCACCTAGTACTTTCATGAGATTAATGAACGAAGTTTTACGTGCTTTCATTGGACGATTTGTGGTAGTCTATTTTGATGATATACTGATTTATAGCAAATCTTTGGAAGAACATTTGGAACATTTACGTGTTGTTTTTAATGCTCTACGTGATGCACGCTTGTTTGGTAACCTTGGGAAGTGCACCTTTTGCACCGACCGAGTATCTTTTCTTGGCTACGTTGTTACTCCACAGGAATTGAAGTTGATAAAGCCAAGATTGAAGCTATTGAGAGTTGGCCGCAGCCCAAAGCGGTCACACAAGTGAGGAGTTTCCTTGGCCTCGCTGGTTTCTATAGGCGTTTTGTGAGAGATTTCAGCACCATTGCTGCACCTCTCAATGAGCTTACAAAGAAGGATGTGCCTTTTGTTTGGGGTACCGCATGGGAAGAAGCCTTCACGGTATTGAAAGATAAGTTGACACATGCTCCTTTACTCCAACTTCCTGATTTTAATAAGACTTTTGAGCTTGAATGTGATGCTAGTGGAATTGGATTAGGAGGTGTGTTATTACAAGATGGCAAACCTGTTGCATACTTTTTCGAAAAACTGAGTGGGCCTAGTCTGAACTATTCTACTTATGATAAAGAATTATATGCTCTTGTTAGGACTTTAGAGACATGGCAACATTATTTATGGCCCAAAGAATTTGTTATACATTCTGATCATGAATCTTTGAAACATATTAAAAGTCAAGCTAAACTGAATCGTAGACATGCTAAATGGGTTGAATTCATTGAGACTTTCCCTTATGTCATTAAACACAAGAAGGGTAAAGAAAATGTTATTGCTGATGCATTGTCTCGTCGCTATACTATGCTTTCACAAGTTGACTTCAAAATATTTGGTTTGGAGACCATCAAAGATCAATATGTGCATGATGCTGATTTTAAAGATGTATTGCAGAATTGTAAAGAAGGAAGAACATGGAACAAGTTTGTCGTTAATGATGGATTTGTGTTCCGTGCTAACAAGCTATGCATTCCAGCTAGCTCCGTTCGTCTTTTGTTGTTGCAGGAGGCGCATGGAGGAGGACTAATGGGACACTTTGGCGTGAAGAAGACGGAGGACGACTTGCTACACATTTCTTTTGGCCAAAGATGAGACGGGATGTTGAGCGTTTTATTGCTCGCTGCACTACATGTCAAAAAGCTAAGTCACGACTCAATCCTCATGGTTTATATATGCCTTTGCCTGTACCTAGTGTTCCTTGGGAGGATATATCTATGGACTTTGTTTTAGGTTTACCTAGAACAAAGAAGGGGAAGGATAGCATATTTGTTGTCGTGGATAGATTCTCGAAAATGGCACACTTTATACCATGTCATAAAAGCGATGATGTTGTCAATGTTGCTGATTTGTTCTTTCGTGAAATTATTCGCTTGCATGGTGTGCCAAATACTATTGTTTCAGATCGTGATACTAAATTTCTTAGCCACTTTTGGAGATGTTTATGGGCTAAGTTGGGGACTAAACTGCTTTTTAGTACTACTTGTCACCCCAAACCGATGGACAAACTGAAGTAGTCAATAGAACATTGTCTACTATGCTTAGGGCTGTTCTAAAGAATAATAAGAAAATGTGGGAGGAATGCTTGCCTCATATTGAATTTGCTTATAATCGCTCATTGCATTCTACTACTAAGATGTGCCCTTTTGAAATTGTGTATGGTTTCCTACCTCGTGCACCTATTGATTTGTTGCCTCTTCCATCTTCGGAGAAGGTTAATTTTGATGCTAAAGAACGTGCTGAATTGATTTTAAAATGCATGAGTTAACTAAGGAAAACATTGAGCGTATGAATGCTAAATATAAACTTGCTGGAGATAAGGGTAGAAAACATGTTGTGTTTGCACTGGAGATCTTGTTTGGTTACATTTATGTAAGGATAGATTTCTGATTTGCGCAAATCAAAGCTAATGCCACGTGCTGCTGGTCCTTTTAAGGTGTTAGAGAAAATAAATGATAATGCATATAAACTTGAGCTACCTGCAGATTTTGGATACATTTGTTTTGCTTACAAATGAAGGGCCTAGCTTGGAGAAGGATGAACATTGGAGCAAGAACACGCATGGAGTTGATGGCATGCAAAGGATCAAGAACGGAGTTACAAGTGATGATTTCAGGACTTTGAAGCCACCATAAGGAGTGCATGAAGCCTTGGACGAAATATACAAGATGCCACTTCATAATATTCGTCCATAGGCTATTCTAGGTGCTGCGTCACCTTATTATTGGGCCAGGCCCATGTAATTTCGAAATACTTAAGTATAGGCTATTTTTAGAGTCCGTATGTGTGGGAAACAAGAGATAGAGTTGGTTTGGACCCCACCCTCAAGGGCCACGAAATTCCTCCTCTTCCCCATATATACAGCCCTTAGGGCACCGTTTAGACTTTGGGGTTTTGTTTAGATCAAAAGTTCGCCATAGCTGCAACTTCACAGCATGCCGTTTGTGTTCAACGACCGGACAAAGGCGCCACAGAACCCCACCTTGATCAATAAAGCTTTCATCTTATATTCGCAATATCCAGATTGCAATCTCAGTTTCTTGCTTGTTCTTCGTTTGCTCGCAGGAAATAGACCCTCGTGGTCAGGTTGATCGTGCTCCGGCGTGGTCAATAACCTCTCGGAGTTGGTTTAGCGATTGCTAAGGCGCGACGTCCTCGCACGTTCGTAGTCGGATCGTCAAAGTCGACTTCCACCAAAGCGAAATCCACCATCTCATCGAAAGACGGGACACCTCTGCCTCTATCATTTCGAGTTGTGGCTTGTGTCTCCTAAGGTGTTTCGGCTACTTAGGGACCGTGTGCTTCCAACTCTTACACCGTGTATAGCCCATCATCCCACTTCCGCATTGCCAAGTGCATACCACCACCGCTTGCCGCTACCACCATTTTGACATTTGACGTGTGAGATTTTGAGTTTGCGGTTTTTCCGTTTCCTAAGGTGTTTCGGCTACTTAGGGACGAGTCTCCATCATCTTGGTATCTACACCAAGAACACCGCCACTCATCATCCCAAAGGACGGTAACCTCGATGACACCTTTGTATATTCCCTTGCAATTGCATTGTTAACCCCTAGCCCATTTTGCGTTACTTGCCTATCGAGACTAGCCATTTGAGTATTGCCGGCAACGTTACTTGTGCACATTAGTGGTCCATACCTTCCATTGCATACATACCATATCATCTTGGTATCATATCATCCATTGTGCCTCAAGTTTGTTCCCGCATATACACAATTGCTATCTTGGTTTGTGCATTGTGCAAAAGTGGCCATAGAAAAAAAGGAGAAAAAGCTTTTAAGCAAAAAGAGAGCAAAGAGCTCGTGAGCAAGTGCCATAGCATCATACCCCATTGAACATAAGAGCCATACCAAAATCTACATCATATGAATCATGCTTGAGAGAAACACCGGGAACCATACATACGTAGCATACTTGGGATAGAAGAATATCCATTTTGCATATTATAGGTTGTGCACAAGTGTCGTATCCGCCTATTGAGCAATCGTGCTAGCGTCTCTCTTGAGTTGTGCAACACGAGCGTTTTCCGTGGATTCCACATTTTGTGCTCATTCCTTGGTTGCACGACCCCATTTATCTATCCGTGTGTGTGTTTCCGTGTGCCATTCTTAGCTATTGGTCTACTTGTTTCGCTTGCGAATTTGTGAATCTTTTTCAACATTATTGACTCTTGCTAACATTTTGCATTAAATTTTTGTGCCACTATCCTCACCGAGCTCCACTATAAGCCTTACTTGTGTAGGTGTGAGAATCGACAAGGATCGGTACCAATAGTGCTATTTCATTGTCCACATTTGAGTGAACTTGATTCATCTTCAACTTTGGTCAAAGGTACATTGGTATTAGTTCTTCTCTTTCTCCCACTCATATTTGCTCGAGTCTTGTGATGGATAGGCAAGGCATTTCCTCTCCGGTCTACGACAACAACGACGGCGTGAACAACTACATCACCAAAGCGCCTATCTCCGATCTACAACGACAAGTGCAAGGCGCACAATCAAGATTGCGAGAGCGCATCGAGAACATCTCCATCGACATTCGTCACTCCGAAGCAAGGAAAAGGGACTACATCGACAACAAGCTTGCCGCACAAAAGGAGGAGCAAGATGCAAGAATGGAAGAGATTCGGGCCTTGATCAAGTCTTCTTCCACTTCATCATCCTCAAGACGACGACGGTCAAGCCACAAGTCTTCGGAGCGCGAAAAAGATGCAAGTGCAAATCGTCCTCGTCCACATCTACATGGCGATCACCATCACGTTCATGATCATCACCGCCATGAAGGGCAAGTCACCTCCAAGCATCATGTGCACGACGATGACGAACGACATCTACTACGAGCTCAAGCACGACAACGACATCATCATCATGAAGATGCTCCACAAGCGCAAATGCACAAGTCCCAATAAGACCTACATCATGCCAAGTCCAAGCTTCAAGAGCACAAAAGAAGACCGCGAGACGACCACCACCAAGACGGCGCTACGGCTACATCAACCACTTCGGCATCTTCGCCAAGTGTTCTCAAGGCACCTTCGCCTTTGGACGTACGGCATCTTCGCCTACCTCCCACGAGTACGCCTACATCGACTTCATCAAGTCCAAGGCGACCACCTACGAGCGAGGGTGACACTTCCATCTTCGGAAGCCCCTCAAGGAAGATGGCCGAGCATGGGAAACTCCCTTCGGTCATGGAGACGAGCTATGAGGTGCCACATCATATGGACCTCCAACAACAAGACGACGACGAGAAGGTCGAGCAAGGGCCATCCCCTTCGACCACGGCGATACGAGTTGAGCATGGAGACATTTGCACCTACACCTCTCCGACACCCACATATGTCGAGATGCCCAAAGTGCCATGTGAGGAGAGCCACCACCCCATGAGAGAGATGAGTGACTCCACCATATGTGACATTGAGAGCATTTCCTTTGAGAGGATGAGTGTGACCACCACTAGCCCCACACATGAGAGCATGCCACACATCCTATGTGAGGTTGAGCGCCACTTGAGTGACTCCACCAGCCATATGAGTGAGAGCATCCTTGAGGGAGTGAGTGAGCCACAACACTTAGTGAGTGAGGTAGTTGACACGGCATGTGAGGCCACTATGATTTCTAACGCCTTAACCTCTACTCCTAGTGTGTTTTCTTCTTTGGTGCTAGGTCTCCTACATGACGACACGCCTACCATTGATGAGTCCATACCTCCTATGGAGACGACGATGGCCATGATGGACGATGATGCACCCCCCACATGGTTCCATCAAGATGAAGATGACAACGAGACGATCTTCAACACCTCACCTACAACACATGAGTGACGCTCCAACGGTAACATAGGTGATGGTGCTTCTCTTGTCCCACTAGTGGACTATCTTGACATCGATTGCTCCCATGATGTTGACAAACCTATTGCCATGCTTCATGCTAGTGAGACTTCTTCATGCCTTGACTTACCTATTTATGATGAATATGATGATGAGCATGTTGAGTTGCCTAGTTGTGATGCTATGCTTCATAGGATATCATGCGAAAATTCTTTTGGTCACATCATGTTTGACAACCCATTGAACTTGTCATATGCTATGAGTGAGATCTCACATATTGCATCATTTCAATCTCAACATAGTAACTATGCATGCCCAATTAAAATCAATCCCATTTGCACTTATGGCATAGATGACGCGATGATGGTCATTGGCTTTTGCTTCTCTTGTGATGATATTGCCATGCTTCCTTTACATGATTTGTGCAACTCATCTACTATGTCATGCCATGATCACATTGTTCCAAATACGCATTGTTTTGGATGTTGTCAATATTATCCACGTGATGTTTCTACTCTTGCTCATGAGGAGACCCCCATAGTTTCCTCATACATATTAGGAGATCTTGATGCATTTCATACTTTGCATGATTTCCATGATTGTGTACACCATATGCATTCCATGAACAACAATGCTCTAGATATTTCTCATGATGCATTACATAATTTGAGTCTCCATTATGCGAAACATAATAACAAACCTCTCATGATGGATGACATGTTTCTATATCACGCATCTCATTTATTTGAGAATTGGCTATTTTGTGCTAACAAACACATGCACGTGCGCATCATGATAGATGATGTGTACATATACCATGCACACACAATTTTCCCTTTGGCTTTGTTTTGTGTAGGTACTCAGGTATACTCGTCAACCTCTGAATCCCAAGAGTTGACGAAACGAGCTCTTGAGAGCACCGATGACTTGGGATCCCGTGGACTATCCTTACCACCGTTCCCTTCGCGCAAGGACTACGCGCATCTCTTCTACTTGGCTCTCACACGGCTATGGGCTATTTATCACTTGTCACCTTATGCTCATTTTACCGTGTTCACTTTGCATGCTATGCTTGCTTCTATGCCTTTGCCATGCAATTGTGACCCTTGCTTGCATCTACCCATGATTCACAATTATGCTATTTCTATGTGTATTTGCACGCTTGGTGGAGATCCTTGTTGCTTTTGCCATGTTTATCATGTGCCCCATGCTATTGATGCTTGTTGTGTTGGGAGAGTCATGATGCCACATTGCTATTTACATATGGTCTCTCACCAATACATTGATGATATTTTACTCATACCTTGCTTTCATGCTTGTGACATGTCATGTACATTATTCATGCCCACTATTTGCACACATGACATGCTTGCCATGATTCCTTCTAGTATGTTGCATCTTCGCACTACTAGCTTGCTTGACTTGATCGCTATGATTGCTTGCTATGTTGCATCACCCATGTTCCACTATTACTTGCTTTCTTGGGTTGGTGACATATATGCTCATGCCTCTCACTTGATTTGTCATGATCATTGTCTCTTGTCTCCATTAGTTGCATCTCTCATATCACCTTGTATTGAGTGCCAACTTGCTATGCTTATTGATCTTGGAGACTTGGACACTATACTTGTGATGCATGCTTGTTTGATTGAGCCTATTGTATTTGGTTGTTCTTGCACCATATGCCTCCATACTATGCAATACTCCCTTGTCCTTTCTTATGATGAGCATGATGCATACACTTGTTGGGTATATTACCACTCGAATGATAGGTTTTGCATGTCCTCTAACCTCATTTGTTTTTCCGAGTGTTCATCACGTTCTTTCATTTTGGAGGATTCACAAGGCGGTGCCGTCATGCGACATATTGGTTATGTGAAGGCATACATGATGTACGACTCCAACATCTTTGGGAACTTTCTTGAGGTGAACTCCTTCCCTTTGAGCCATCCTCAAATACGCATATTGGATGGGTCATTCTTTCATTGTTGTTTCCTTCTTGTTGTCTACATGTTACATCTCGTGAACGGAGGAGCGACATTGGAGATTGGCTACATGGACCTTCACATTGAGGAGCGCTCGCACTTATGGGATGCACCCTCGGCACTCAACTCATGCCTCGGCATCGAGCTTGGGTACACTACCACCTTCATATTTGTTGATTGTGCTCATACATGTCAAGCTCGATGGACGTATCGTACTTACCACAAGTTTGCACCTCATGCATGGATTGACTCACATTATGATTGCCTTGTTGCATCTAGTATTCCCATGTCATCCATGATATATGAGCTTGTGCATTTCTTTAGCAAATTTGTTGTGATCTTTCTTGATGGCATATTAATACATAATGATCACATTTCCTACCATCAATTGCATGATAACATAATCATATTGAGCATCCATTGCCATATTCATGCTATTGATAAACCGTCTCACTATGACATCATTTTGCACCGTGGTTGTCTTGATCATATTCACAACACATTTGTGTGCACAATGAATGCTTTTGCTCCCATGAATGCTTTGCATCTCATTCTAGATCATCTTGATAAGCTTCATGCGCTTTGTCACGACCAATCTTACCGCACGGACTCATTCTTACATGATGGACACTTTGTGTGCGCTAACCATTGTATTTCCGAGTGTTGCTTGTGTTTGCTCTTTTTGCATGTCTATCACTCCGGCGACACCTTGGACTACTTGGATTGCGCCATGTCTTCAACTTCTTCCAACTACAAGTCCGTCTATGACAATCGTTTCCATGGTGATGAGGATCACGATCCGAGGTCGGATCCTTCCCAAGGGAGGGGAGATGATGCGGAGCATCCTATGGACATCACCATGTCAAGAGTCCGTTCGGCGAGTGACACGTGCGACATGTACTTCACATACACAAAGGTGAATCATCTCCTTTACACGTGCTCACTTGACCCCTTCGAGGATGGTATACTACTTGACACTCCACTCGTGTGCATGCATAGGTATTGTCGGAACACTAAGGACGACGAGGAGGAGTGCAAGCGCCAAGGAACAACTACACCATCCGCGAGGGAAGCCCGAAGCGACGGCGGAAGAAGACCAGGACGAGCGGTACTATCGCCCCGAAGCGGTACTATCGTGACCAGCGGTACTATCGCCCCCATCGCCGCTTCGCCACTACCGCTCAACCCGGCAAGTACTAGTGTTCGCACGATCCGGGCCCGTAATACCGCTCAGCCCAAGCGGCACTACCGGCTTGAGCGGTACTACCGCCTTTGGCCGGTACTACCGCCTGCTTGCATCGCAGAGTCGGGCCAGAGGCCCATGTATCCCCTCCTCACTTACCCCTTCGTGGACATATGCTATATAAACTCCCCCACCTCCTCCTAGCTAGGGTCAGCGTTGGTTTAGCTCAGATTAGAGATAGAGCTACGCTCATCTATCGGATCTCCTCCTCGTGAGAGACCGCGGCCTCTTCGGAGAAGATCCTCTCGGATACAAGACCCCTTTATGGGAAGATCCCCTCGTGGATTCAAGGCCTCCTCTAGGAGATGAACGGTTCCTTTGTATCCTTATCCTAGTTGACTATGTATCTTGTGGATCTCGTGTGTTTATGTTGATCTAGCACTTGTGTGATCGATTCCTTGTTGGTTGAGTGATTCTCTCTCGTTTTCCCCGTGTTTCCCCTCGTGCTTCCGCGTGTTCTTCGTGTTTCCTCCGTAGGATCCCCTCCAAACGTGAAAGATCGACGAATTAGGGTTCCACCCTACATCATCTAGCCTAGGAATAGGGTGACGATAACGAATAGTAATATTATTAATGCCTCTACAATCAACACACATACGTGACGTACCATCCTTTTTCGGCACTAGAATAATAGGAACAGCACAAGGACTAAGGGATTCGCGTATATAACCTTTGTCGAGCAGCTCTCTGTACTTTGACGATAATCTCCTTCGTCTCCTCCGGATTGGTAAGGTATGGTGCACGGTTGGGTAATGATGCTACCGGGAATTAAGTCAATTTGATGCTCAATCCCTCGAATAGGTGGTAATCCGGTGGCACGCCTTGTGGAAAGACGCCGCGAACTCTGCAAAATGTTAGTGACAGCAGGGGCAAAGAGGAAGGCACGTTCTCGAATGAAAATAATGCCTCTTTGCACACAAAAGCATAGCAAACAGATTTGCTAAAATCGAGCTCATCAATATCAGATTTGGTGGCAAGTAAACATGCACTTTTCAATTTAATTTCGAAGCAACAGAGATGGTTTATTATTAGGCTTCATGTGTTGCTCAAATTCTTTTGCCACAATCTGATTTTCACTCTTATTTTTCTCCTGTTTTGCTTTATTAGCTCTATTAATATCATCTTTCAAAATGGACTCGTGGAGTCATAGGAAGCAAAGTAATATTTTTATCCTTATGAACAAGAGTATCTTGATTGTTTCTACCATGGTGTATGAAATTTTATCAAATTGCCATGGTCTACCAAGTAACAAGGAACATGCTTGCATAGGTACCACATCACAATCAACATAATCAGCATATGTAGAGATACTAAAATGCACATGAACAGTACGTGTTACCTTAACCTTGCCGCTGTTGTTGAACCATTGGATGTAGTAAGGATGTGGATGTGGTCTTGTGGTGAGAGATAGCTTCTCCACCATCTCCATGCTAGCCAAGTTGTTGCAGCTCCCTCCATCTATGATGACACGAATAGAACGTTCCTCGCAGCAAGGTCTGTTTCCTGCAGGCAAACGAAGAACAAGCAAGAAACTAAGATTGTAATCTGGATATTGCGAATATAAGATGAAAGCTTTATTGATCAAGATGGGGTTTTGTTCTCGATTTCCAGATCACGCGATACTCCGAGTCGTGACAGAGAAGGACTCCCGAACTTCCGAGCCATTCGCAGAAGAAAAATAGTTCCAGTTTCAAAAAAAAAAGAGGAAAAAAAGTGCAAAAAAAAGGGAAAAAAAGAAAAAAAATCAGTGTGTGCTCCTCCCTTGTTTACGTGCAGCGCCGTGATTTTGTTAGTGTTCTAGGCTCGCGTCTCTAGCACGGTCTAGCTCAGGACCAAGACAAGACTGCGTCGTTGAGCGCTTATTCAACTTTGCATCTCTGAATTGATTATTGTTGACCCTTTTGCTACCAAATTATAAGCCTTCCCAGCTCCACATACATCTACGTCGTATGCGTTTGACTCTCCCCGCAATCGCTCTATCCAAGCTTTTGAGAGTTTTGATTACAACGGTTGCCGATCACCGCTTTCTTCTGGGTAAGAACTGGTAAGAATTTGAGATTTGCTTGACGAATTTGTAACACCCACCACCACCTCTTGTTAGTAGTCTGTAGGATCATATTCTTGTGTGTTTCTCTTGCTGCTAACCATGGTAGGATCATGTCGATGAGACTGACCGGGAGAACATGACGAACAAACAGCTACATGATAAATTTCAGCAAATGATGAGTGGACAGGTGCAAGATGTGGTAAACAGATTTGACGAGGCCATGGAGAAGATAGATGGCATTGAGAAGACGTTTGAAACAAAGCTTGATAGCAAGTTTGATGAATTGCTCGCGTTTTCCACAACCACCGCCGGCTGCACCTATCGCACCTCAAGAACGACAACAACTACGCCCCTTCGAATCAGTATGGACGAGCTCAGCGTGTTCCTATTGAGCGGGACAAAATTTGGTGCCGCTGCATCTGCTGTTGGTGCTTCGTGGCTCGCCATCGCTGCTGCTGGTACCGAGGAGGATGATGAGTATGCGAGGCGATTATGAGGATGAGGTTGATCAACATCGAACTACGTGCAACCACCAGCACCACAACCAGCAGGTCGTCCACATGCAAATAATGGCAATGTTAGGGCTCCCCCTCAGGTACGCGATCATGACCATCTCCCTAAACTGAAATTGAATATTCCACCATTTGAGGGTAGATATGTTCACGATATATATCTTACTTGGGAGTTAGAAACTGAACAACGATTTACATGTTTACAATATCTTGAGGAGAGACGTGTTCTGCTGCTGTTTGTGCTTTCACTAGCTTTGCATGTGTTTGGTGGTCGAACATTGTAGATTATATCCTGTTCCAGCTACTTGGGCTGCTTTGAAAACTGCTATGCGTACTCGTTGGGTTCCACCATATTATCAACGTGAATTGCTTCAAAAATTGCAGCGTTTAAGACAAGGAAAAAATTCTGTAGAAGAATATTATCAGGAATTACAAACTGGCTTGATTAGATGTGGTATTGTTGAGGAGAATGAAGCTATGCTTGCACGTTTTCGGGTGGATTAAATAGAGATTCAGACCATTCTAGACTATAAGGATTATAATAATATCACTCGCTTATTCCATCTTGCTTGTAAAGCTGAACGTGAAGTGCAGGATCGACGAGCATTGGCGCCGCACTAACTTTTCTCGCAGTCGACCTTCATCATGGACACCACGTGCATCATCTACTTCCACCGCACCATCACCTCCTTCAGTGCCACCTCCAACCGTGATACAAGAAAGCGGCACAACCACCACTATCTCGCCAAGAGCACACCGCCGGGCCTGCACTGAGTTCTTCTTCCATGGCGTCAACAGGGCACACAAGTGATATTATTTGTCGTCGTTGTAAGGGAAGAGGACATTTTATGAGAGAATGCAAATCTCAGCGTGTGATGATTGCTAACGAGGATGGTGGGTATGAGTCCGCTAGTGACTATGATGAGGAGACTTTGGCTCTTATTACACATGAGGAATACGGTGGAGATGATTACGATCATGAGACACAATACATGGCTGTGAAGATCCGGTGGTATGAATGTTTAGTAGCTCAACGTGTTTTGAGTGTGCAGGTTACACAAGCTGAGCAAAATCAGAGGCATAATTTGTTCCATACAAAGGAGTTGTGAAGGAACGTTCTATTCGTGTCATCATAGATGGAGGAGCTGCAACAACTTGGCTAGCATGGAGATGGTGGAGAAGCTATCTCTCACCACAAGACCACATCCACATCCTTACTACATCCAATGGTTCAACAACAGCGGCAAGGTTAAGGTAACACGTACTGTTCGTGTGCATTTTAGTATCTCTACATATGCTGATTATGTTGATTGTGATGTGGTACCTATGCAAGCATGTTCCTTGTTACTTGGTAGACCATGGCAATTTGATAAAAATTCTGTACACCATGGTAGAAACAATCAGTATACTCTTGTTCATAAGGATAAAAATATTACTTTGCTTCCTATGACTCGTGAGTCCATTTTGAAAGATGATATTAATAGAGCTAATAAAGCAAAACAGGAGAAAAATAAGAGTGAAAATCAGATTGTGGCAAAAGAATTTGAGCAACACATGAAGCCTAATAATAAACCATCTACTGTTGCTTCTGAAATTAAATTGAAAAGTGCATGTTTACTTGCCACTAAATCTGATATTGATGAGCTAGATTTTAGCAAATCTGTTTGCTATGCTTTTGTGTGCAAAGAGGCATTATTTTCATTGAGGACGTGCCTTCCTCTTTGCCTCCTCGCTGTCACTAACATTTTGCAGAGTTCACGACGTCTTTCCACAAGACGTGCCACCGGGATTACCACCTATTCGAGGGATTGAGCATCAAATTGACTTAATTCCCGGTGCATCATTACCCAACCGTGCACCATACCGTACCAATCCAGAGGAGACGAAGGAGATTATGCGTCAAGCACAGGAGCTGCTCGACAAAGGTTATATACGCGAATCCCTTAGTCCTTGTGCTGTTCCTATTATTCTAGTGCCGAAAAAGGATGGTACGTCACGTATGTGTGTTGATTGTAGAGGCGTTAATAATATTACTATTCGTTATCGCCACCCTATTCCTAGGCTAGATGATATGCTTGATGAATTGAGTGGCTCTACAATATTCTCCAAAGTTGATTTGCGTAGTGGATACCATCAAATTCGTATGAAATTGGGAGATGAATGGAAAACAGCATTTAAAACTAAGTTTGGATTATATGAGTGGTTAGTCATGCCTTTTGGGTTAACTAATGCACCTAGTACTTTCATGAGATTAATGAACGAAGTTTTACGTGTTTTCATTGGACGATTTGTGGTAGTCTATTTTGATGATATCTTGATCTATAGCAAATCTTTGGAAGAACATTTGGAACATTTACGTGCTGTTTTTAATGCTCTACGTGATGCACGCTTGTTTGGTAACCTTGGGAAGTGCACCTTTTGCACCGACCGAGTATCTTTTCTTGGCTATGTTGTTACTCCACAGGGAATTGAAGTTGATAAAGCCAAGATTGAAGCTATTGAGAGTTGGCCACAGCCCAAAACGGTCACACAAGTGAGGAGTTTCCTTGGCCTCGCTGGTTTCTATAGGCGTTTTGTGAGAGATTTCAGCACCATTGCTGCACCTCTCAACGAGCTTACAAAGAAGGATGTGCCTTTTGTTTGGGGTACCGCATGGGAAGAAGCCTTCACGGTATTGAAAGATAAGTTGACACATGCTCCTTTACTCCAACTTCCTGATTTTAATAAGACTTTTGAGCTTGAATGTGATGCTAGTGGAATTGGATTAGGAGGTGTGTTATTACAAGATGGCAAACCTGTTGCATACTTTTCGAAAAATTGAGTGGGCCTAGTCTGAATTACTCTACTTATGATAAAGAATTATATGCTCTTGTTAGGACTTTAGAAACATGGCAACATTATTTATGGCCCAAAGAATTTGTTATACATTCGATCATGAATCTTTGAAACATATTAAAAGTCAAGCTAAACTGAATCGTACACATGCTAAATGGGTTGAAGTCATTGAGACTTTCCTTATGTCATTAAACACAAGAAGGGTAAAGAAAATGTTATTCTTGATGCATTGTCTCGTCGCTATACTATGCTTTCACAACTTGACTTCAAAATATTTGGTTTGGAGACCATCAAAGATCAATATGTGCATGATGCTGATTTTAAAGATGTATTGCAGAATTGTAAAGAAGGAAGAACATGGAACAAGTTTGTCGTTAATAATGGATTTGTGTTCGTGCTAACAAGCTATGCATTCCAGCTAGCTCCGTTCGTCTTTTGTTGTTGCAGGAGGCGCATGGAGGAGGACTAATGGGACACTTTGGCGTGAAGAAGACGGAGGACGACTTGCTACACATTTCTTTTGGCCAAAGATGAGACGGATGTTGAGCGTTTTATTGCTCGCTGCACTACATGTCAAAAAGCTAAGTCACGACTCAATCCTCATGGTTTATATATGCCTTTGCCTGTACCTAGTGTTCCTTGGGAGGATATATCTATGGACTTTGTTTTAGGTTTACCTAGAACAAAGAAGGGAGGATAGCATATTTGTTGTCGTGGATAGATTCTCGAAAATGGCACACTTTATACCATGTCATAAAAGCGATGATCTTTGTCAATATTGCTGATTTGTTCTTTCGTGAAATTATTCGCTTGCATGGTGTGCCAAATACTATTGTTTCAGATCGTGATACTAAATTTCTTAGCCACTTTTGGAGATGTTTATGGGCTAAGTTGGGGACTAAACTGCTTTTTAGTACTACTTGTCACCCCCAAACCGATGGACAAACTGAAGTAGTCAATAGAACATTGTCTACTATGCTTAGGGCTGTTCTAAAGAATAATAAGAAAATGTGGGAGGAATGCTTGCCTCATATTGAATTTGCTTATAATCGCTCATTGCATTCTACTACTAAGATGTGCCCTTTTGAAGTTGTGTATGGTTTCCTACCTCGTGCACCTATTGATTTGTTGCCTCTTCCATCTTGGAGAAGGTTAATTTTGATGCTAAAGAACGTGCTGAATTGATTTTAAAATGCATGAGTTAACTAAGGAAAACATTGAGCGTATGAATGCTAAATATAAACTTGCTTTGGAGATAAGGGTAGAAAACATGTTGTGTTTGCACTGGAGATCTTATTTGGTTACATTTGCGTAAGGATAGATTTCTGATTTTGCAAATCAAAGCTAATGCCACGTGCTCTGGTCCCTTTAAGGTGTTGGAGAAAGTAAATGATAATGCATATAAACTTGAGCTGCTGCAGATTTTGGGGTTAGTCCCACTTTTAACATTGCAGATTTGAAGCCATATTTGGGTGAGGAAGATGAACTTCCGTCGAGGACGACTTCATTTCAAGAAGGGAGGATGATGAGGACATCAATACCATTGTTACACCCACAGCCCCTGCTGCTATACATCTTGGACCAATTACTAGAGCTCGTGCACGCCAACTAAATTACGGTACTTTCGTTTCTTGGTAATGATTTTAATGTTCATGAGAATATGATGCTGCCTAAATTGGATACATTTGTTTTGCTTACAAATGAAGGGCCTAGCTTGGAGAAGGATGAACATTGGAGCAAGAACAAGCATGGAGATGTTGGCATGCTAAAGGGGACAAGAATGGAGTTACAAGTGATGATTTCAGGACTTTGAAGCCACCATAATGAGTGCATGAAGCCTTGGACGAAATATACAAGATGCCACTTCATAAATTTCGTCCAGAGGCTATTCTAGGTGCTCGTCACCTTATTATTGGGCCAGGCCCATGTAATTTCGAAATACATTAGTATAGGCTATTTTTAGAGTCCGTATGTGTGGGGAAACAAGAGATAGGGTTAGTTTGGACCCTCCACCAAGGGCCACGAAATTCACCCCTCTTCCTCCATATATACAGCCCTTAGGGCACCGTTTAGACTTTGGGTTTTGTTTAGATCAAAAGTTCGCCATAGCTGCAACTTCGCGTTTCGCTTGTGTTCAACGACTGCACAAAGGCGCCACAGAACCCCACCTTGATCAATAAAGCTTTCATCTTATATTAGCAATATCCAGATTGCAATCTCAGTTTCTTGCTTGTTCTTCGTTTGCTCGCAGGAAATAGACCCTCGTGGTCAGGTTGATCGTGCTCGGCGTGGTCAATAACCTCTCGGAGTTGGTTTAGCGATTGCTAAAGCGCGACGCCCTCGCTCGACTTCGTAGTCGGATCGTCAAAGTCGACTTCCACCAAAGCGAAATCCACCATCTCATCGAAAGACGGGACACCTTTGCCTCTATCAAGTCATGTCCTCATCATCCTCCCCTTCTTGAAAATAAAGCCGTCCTCGGCGTTGCTTAATCTGAAATGTGGCTAACAAAAGAGACAAGGTGTACAGGTTGTATATGTATATGTCATCCATTTTTACTTCCCTTGATTTTTGCATATATGACACATGAATAGATGAGTAACTTGCATAGTTCATAAAATCTAAAGCCAAGAATTTAGCACAAGAAGTAGAAGGCATGAAAATATTGCAACTCAGTTTGCACATATAAGTGAAGCTCTTATTCATTTCAAAAGATTGACAATGTTCATCATTAAACCATCCCAACATTGGTGAATAAACCTTACTTGCATCAAATTTAGATGCTACAATATGCTTAAATAAGCAAACATGCAATAAGTCATTCAACACGAATCATCACCAGGATTAGAGGTCATATAAAATGATTAAACATTGATTCTTTCACATCAACAGTTAATTCAATGGGTGCACTCAAAATTGTTGGTATTTCAGTTGTTTGATCACATGACGATTCAGACAGTATCAAGATTCTCTAAAATAGGTGATGTGCTCAAATCACTGTGTAACTCAAAACATGATGCATTCAAGTTAACTAGGGATGCATCATTCTCATGTGAAGTTATATCATCAATACCTTTTATGTTACCTTGTCGCAAAGGCGAGCTGATGTAGGTACTGACGTAGACAATGCACCATACTCTTGAGATGATGTCGCTCACAATACGAGGTGGGGCTGCTCTAGTAGGTGCAACGGTGGAGGAACCAACCGGCGGTGGTGAGCATGAACTGGAATAGTAGTTGTTGTAGTCACCCAATGCATCCTCCTCAGAATCGTCTCTCAAAGGTACAAGCACGAACATACATACCAAGAATGCAACGAGGAATATCTGAAATCTTGCTGAATATCATGGTTCAAACCACCAAAAATCTATTCATTGTATCATCCTTAGATTCTTCTATGTCACAATGATACATATAAGATTTGAACTCTTTGTAGTAAGCATGAACAGTGTTGTTGCCTTGTTTAAATTGTTCAAATTTATGAAGCAATTCACGGCGATAGTAAGGAGGGAAAAATGTTGTCTCATTATATATTTCAAATCTTTCCAAGTTGTGGGTTGGTTATCAATATTTTTCTTACAATGCACACTCCACCAAACTGAAGCAAAACCAAGAATGCTCTAGTGGCAGCTCGCACCGCCAAGTTCGGAAAAGTCATGGTTACTAAAAACTTGTTCTACTTCAAACTCCCAAGCAAGATAAATAGCAGGATTAAATCTACCCTCAAATGACGGTAAAGAGATAACTGACCATGTGGTTGTGTGTGCTGTCCCAACTCTCGTGATGGTGAAGATGTGTCCATCGTGCAAGAACTTCTATCTCTGGAACCTGTCATGATTAGTAGAAACAAGAAACAAAATTCCAGAATAATGTTGCTATGAACTACTAGGATGTGGTTGTAAAGTGCTCACAGTGATGAGGACATCAATACCATTGTTACACCCACAGCCCCTACTGTTACATATACGGGACCAATTACTAGAGCTCACAAGACGCCAATTAAATTACCGGTACTTTCGTTTCTCGGTAATGATTTTAATGTTCATGAGAATATGATGCTGCCTAAATTGGATACATTTGTTTTGCTTACAAATGAAGGGCCTAGCTTGGAGAAGGATGAACATTGGAGCAAGAACACGCATGGAGTTGATGGCATGCTAAGGGATCAAGAACGGAGTTACAAGTGATGATTTCAGGACTTTGAAGCCACCATAAGGAGTGCATGAAGCCTTGGACGAAATATACAAGATGCCACTTCATAATATTCGTCCATAGGCTATTCTAGGTGCTCGTCACCTTATTATTGGGCCAGGCCCATGTAATTTCGAAATACTTAAGTATAGGCTATTTTAGAGTCCGTATGTGTGGGGAAACAAGAGATAGGGTTGGTTTGGACCCCACCCTCAAGGGCCACGAAATTCCTCCTCTTCCCCATATATACAGCCCTTAGGGCACCGTTTAGACTTTGGGTTTTGTTTAGATCAAAAGTTCGCCATAGCTGCAACTTCGCGCATTTCGTTTGTGTTCAACGACTGCACAAAGGCGCCAGTAACCCCACCTTGATCAATAAAGCTTTCCTCTTATATTCGCAATATCCAGATTGCAATCTTAGTTTCTTGCTTGTTCTTCGTTTGCTGCAGGAAAGCAGACCTTCGTGGTCGTTGATCGTGCTCGGCGTGGTCAATAACCTCTCGGAGTTGGTTTAGCGATTGCTAAGGCGCGACGTCCTCAAGACGTTCAGAGTCGGATCGTCAAAGTTGACTTCATCCAAAACGATAGCCACCATCTCATCGAAAGACGGACACCTCGCCTCTATCAAGTGGTATCAGATTTCCAGGTTGCTCGGTGAGATTTTACAGTTTTTCGTAGTTTAGATCGAGTCTGTTCTTCATACCTATAGTCCACGAAAAAGCCACAAAAAAAATTAGGGTTAGTTCATCCCATCCGAACCAATCTGAGCCTTTGCATAATCTTTTCTGTATTTGCTTTGTTGAATTTACGGTTGCATCGTCGTGTCAAGTTGCTGGTCTTAGCGTCTAGTCTTTTAGAGTTTCGAGTTCTATTCACAGGTTGTCACGTCGCTGCTGCCATATACCACCACCACATATTCACCGCCAATCCGAATCCATATACGCCACCACATATCCGCCGCCATCACGCCCATCCGAGTCCACCTGCAACATATATCCGCCACCGGTCCGAAGTTCCACCAGATTCATCTGCGCCACCATCCGAAGTTCCACCAGATTCATCTTCGCCACCAGTCCGAAGTTCCACCAGATTCATCTCCGCCACCAGTCCTAGTCCGAGTCCAAGAATTGTTGCATTGTTCTCGATTTCCAGATCACGCGATACTCCGAAGTCGTGATAGCAGAGGACTCTCGATGTAGGTGGAACCCTAATTCGTCGATCTTTCACGTTTGGAGGGATCCTACGGAGGAATACGAAGAACACGCGGAAGCACAAGGAAAACACGGGAAAACGCGAGAGAATCACTCAACCAACAAGGGAATCGATCACACAAGTGCTAGATCATCATACACATAAGAGATTCACGAGATCCAAAGTCAACAAAGGTAAGGATACAAAGGAACCGTTCTTCTCCAAGAGGAGGCCTTGATGTTCTTCCCTAGAAGGGGTCTTGAATCCGCTTGGGGATCTTCTCCAAGAGGTCGTGAACTCCGAGGAGAAGTAACCAAGTGGATGAGCAAAGGCTCTCACACAAACATGAGCTAATCCGATTGCTAACCCTCGCTAGAATGAGGTGGGGAGTATATATAGTCTTCACCCACGAAGGGGTAAGTGAGAGGGGGTTACATGGGCCCTAGGCCCGCTCACGAGCAAGCACGGTAGTACTGCCGTGGGGCGATAGTACATGAGGGTCCATGTAGTACCGCTTGGGCTGAGCGGTAGTACCGCACGTGACGACTTTTAGTACCGTAGGTGGAGCGGTAGTAGGGAGCGGTAGTTCACGGCGCAGTAGTAGTACTGGAGGAGAGCGGTAGTACCGCGAGGGTGCTGGAGCTTCTTCCTCCTTCTCTTCCATGCTTCTCTTGCGGACGGTGCAGTTGTTCCTTGGCGCTTGCACTCCTCCTCGTCGTCTGTAGTGTTCCGACAATACCTATGCATGCACACGAGTGGAGTGTCAAGTAGTATACCATCCTCGAAGGGGTCAAGTGAACACGTAAAGGAGATGATTCACCTTTGTGTATGTGAAGTACATGTCGACGTGTCACTTGTCGAACGGACTCTTGACATGGTGATGTCCATAGGATGCTCCGCATCATCTCCCTCCCTTGGGAAGGATCCGACCTCGGATCGTGATCCTCATCACCATGGAAACGGTTGTCATAGACGGACTTGTAGTTGGAAGAAGTTGAAGACATGGCGCAATCCAAGTAGTCCAAGGTGTCGCGAGTGATAGACATGCAAAAGAGCAAACACAAGCAACACTCGGAAATACAATGGTTAGCGCACACAAAATGTCCATCATGTAAGAATGAGTCCGTGCGGTAAGATTGGTCGTGACAAAGCGCATGAAGCATATCAAGATGATCGAGAATGAGATGCAAAGCATTCATGGGAGGAAATGCAATCATTGTGTAAACAAATGTGTTGTAAATATGATCTATGCAACCACGGTGCAAAATGATGTCATAGTGAGATGTTTTATCAATAGCATGAATATGGCAATGGATGCTCAATATGTATATGTTATCATGCAATTGATGATGGACAATATGATCATGATGTATGAATATGCCTTCAAGGTAGATCACAACAAATTTGCTAAGGAAATGCGCAAGCTCATATATCATGGATGACATTGGAATAGAAGATGCAACAAGGCAATCACAATGTGAGTCAATCCATGCATAGTGTGCAAACTTGTGGTGAGTATGATACGTCCATCGAGCATGACATGTGTGAGCACAATCAACAAATATGAAGGTGTTGGTGTACCAAAGCTCGATGTCGAGGCATGAGTGGAGTGTCGAAGGTGCCTCCAATAAGTGCAAGCGCTCCTCAATGTGAAGGTCCATGTAGCCAATCTCCAATGTCGCTCCTCCTTTCACGAGATGTATCATGTAGACAACAAGAAGGAAACAACAATGAAAGAGTGACCCATCCAATATGCATATTTGAGGATTGCTCAAAGAGAAGGAGTTCACCTTTATGAGAATGTCAAAATGTTGGTGCCGCACATCATGTATGCCTTCACATAACCAATATGTCGTGATAACGGCATCACCTTGTGAAACCTCCAAAATGAAAGAACATGACAAACACTCGGAAAAACAAATGAGGTTAGCGGAAATGCAAAACCTATCATTCGAGTGGTAAGATACCCAACAAGTGTATGCATCATGCTCATCATAAGAAAGTACAAGGGAGCGTGTCATAGTATGGAGGCATATGATGCAAGAACAACCATGTGCAATAGGCTCAATCAAACAAGCATGCATCACAAGTAAAGTGTCCAAATCTCCAAGATCAATAAGCATAGTAAGTTGGCACTCAATACAAGGTGATATGAGAGATGCAACTAATGGAGACAAGAGACAATGATCATGACAAATCAAGTGAGAGGCATCAACATCTATGTCATCAACCCAAGAAAGCAAGTAATAGTGGAACATGGGTGATGCATCATAGCAAGCAATCATAGCTATCAAGTCAAACAAGCTAGTAGTGCAAAGATGCAACGTACTAGAAGGAATCATGGCAAGCATGTCATTGGTGCAAATAGTGTGCATGAATAATTCACAAGACATGGCACAAGCATGAAAGCAAGATGTGAGAAAAATAGCATGAATATCTCGGTGAGAAGCCATATGTAAATAGCAATAAGGCATAATGACTCTCCCAACACAACAGCATCAATAGTATGGGGCACATGATAAACATGGCAAGAGCAAGAAGGATCTCCACCAAGCATGCAAATACACATAGGAGTAGCATAATTGTGAATCATGGGTAAATGCAAGCAAGGGTCACAATTGCATGGCAAAGGCATAGAAGCAAGCATAGTATGCAAAGTGAACACGGTAATATGAGCATAATGTGAGAAGTGGTAAATTGCCCAGAGCCGTGTGAGAGCCAAGTAGAGGAGTTGCGCGTAGTCCTTGCGCGAAGGGAATGGTGGTATTGATAGTCCACGGGATCCCAAGTCATCATTGCTCTCAAGAGCTCGTTTCGTCAACTCTTGGGATTGAGAGGTCGACGAGTATACATGAGTACCTACACAAAATAAAGGCAGAGGGAAAATTGTGTGTGTGTGGTAGATGTACACATCATCCATCATGATGCGCACGTGCGTGTGTTTGTTAGCACCAAATATCCAACGCTCAAATAAATGAGATGCGTGATATAGAAACATGTCATCCATCATGATAGGTTTGTTATTATTTATGGCATAATGGAGACTCAAAGGATGTAATGCATCATGAGAAATATCTAGAGCATTGTTATTCATGGAATGCATAAGGTGCATACTATCATGGGAATCATGCAAAGTATGAAATGCATCAAGATCTCCGAATATGTATGAGGAAACTATGGGGGTCTCCTCATGAGCATGAGTAGCAACATCACATGGAGAATATTGACAACATCCAAAACAATGCATATTCGGAACAATGTGATCATGGCATGACATATTAGATGAATTGCGTAAATCATGTAAAAGAAGCATGGCAATATCATCACATGAAAAACAAAAGCCAATGACCATCATCTCGTCATCTATGCCATAGGTGCAAATGGGATTTATTTTAATGGGGCATGCATAGTTACTATGTTGAGATTGAAATGATGCAATATGGGAGATCTCACTCATAGCATATGACAAGTTCAATGGATTGTCAAACATGACGTGACCAATAGAATTTTCACAAGATATCCTATGTAGCATACTATCACAACTAGGCAACTCAACATGCTCATCATCATATTCATCATAAATAGGTAAGTCAAGGCATGAAGAAGTTTCACTATCATGAAGCATGGCAATAGGAGGGTCAACATCATGGGAGCAATCATTATCAAGAGAGTCCACTAGTGGGACAAGAGAAGCACCATCACCTATGTTACCTTTGGAGCGTCGCACATGTGTTGTAGGTGAGGTGTTGAAGATCGTCTCGTTGTCATCTTCATCTTGATGGAACCATGTGGGGGTTGCATCATCGTCCATCATGGCCATCGCTGCGTCTCCATAGGAGGTATGGACTCATCGATGGTAGGCATGTCGTCATGTAGGAGACCTAGCACCAAAGAAGAAAACACACTAGGAGTAGAGGTTAAGGCGTTAGAAATCATAGTGGCCTCACATGCCGTGTCAACTACCTCACTCACTAAGTGTTGTGGCTCACTCACTCCCTCAAGGATGCTCTCACTCATATGGCTGGTGGAGTCACTCAAGTGGCTCTCAACCTCACATAGGATGTGTGGCATGCTCTCATGTGTGGGGCTAGTGGTGGTCACACTCATCCTCTCAAAGGAAATGCTCTCAATGTCACATATGGTGGAGTCACTCATCTCTCTCATGGGGTGGTGGCTCTCCTCACATGGCACTTTGGGCATCTCGACATATGTGGGTGTCTGAGAGGTGTAGGTGCAAATGTCTCCATGCTCAACTCAGACGCCGTGGTCGAAGGGATGGCCCTTGCTCGACCTTCATGTCGTCGTCTTGTTGTTGGAGGTCCATATGATGTGGCACCTCATAGCTCATCTCCATGACCGAAGGGAGTTTCCCATGCTCGGCCATCTTCCTTGAGGGGCTTCCGAAGATGGAAGTGTCACCCTCGCTCATAGGTGGTCGCCTTGGACTTGATGGAGTCGATGTAGGCGTACACGTGTGAAGTAGGCGAAGATGCCGTACGTCCAAAGGCGAAGATGCCTTGAGAACACTTGGCGAAGATGCCGAAGTGGTTGATGTAGCCGTAGCGCCGTCTTGGTGGTGGTCGTCTCGCGGTCTTCTTTTGTGCTCTTGAAGCTTGGACTTGGCGTGTTGGGACTTGTGCATTTGCGCTTGTGGAGCATCTTCATGATGATGATGTTGTTGTCGTGCTTGAGCTCGAGGGCGTTAAATCGTAAATCGTGCACATGTTGCTTGGAGGTGACTTGCCCTTCATGACGATGTGGATCACGAATGTGATGGTGGTCGCCATGTAGATGTTGACTTGGACGACTTGCGCTTGCATCTTGTTTGCGCTCCGAAGACTTGTGGCTTGACCGTCGTCGTCTTGAGGATGATGAAGGGGAAGAAGACTTGATCAAGGCTCTAATCTCTTCCATTCTCGCATCTTGCTCCTCCTTTTGTGCGGCAAGCTTGTTGTCGATGTAGTCCCTTTTCCTTGCTTCGGAGTGACGAATGTCGATGGAGATTTTCTCGATGCGCTCTCGCAATCTTGATTGTGCGCCTTGCACTTGTCGTTGTAGATCGGAGATAGACGCTTTGGTGATGTAGTTGTTCACGCCGTCGTTGTTGTCGTAGACCGGAGAGGAAATGCCTTGCCTATCCATCACAAGACTCGAGCAAATATGAGTGGGAGAAAGAGAAGAACTAATACCAATGTACCTTTGACCAAAGTTGAAGATGAATCAAGTTCACTCAAATGTGGACAATGAAATAGCACTATTGGTACCGATCCTTGTCGATTCTCACACCTACACAAGTAAGCTTATAGTGGAGCTCGGTGAGGATAGTGGCACAAAAATTTAATGCAAAATGTTAGCAAGAGTCAATAATGTTGAAAGAGATTCACAAATTTGCAAGTGAAACAAGTAGACCAATAGCAATGAGAGGTACACGGAAACACACACACGGATAGATAAATGGGGTCGTGCAACCAAGGAATGAGCTCAAAATGTGGAATCCACCAAAACGCTCGTGTTGCACAACTCAAGAGAGACGCTAGCACGATTGCTCAATAGGCGGATACGACACTTGTGCACAACCTATAAGATGCAAAATGGGTATTCTTTCTATCCCAAGTATGCTATGTATGTATGGTTCCCGGTGTGTCTCTCAAGCATGATATCATATGATGTTGATTTGACAATCTTATGTGCAATGGGATGATGCTATGGCACTTGCTCACGAGCTCTTTGCTCTTTTTTTTTTTTTTTTTTTTTTTTTCTATGGTCACTTTTGTACAATGCACAAACCAAGATAGCAATTGTGTATATGCGGGAACAAACTTGAGGCACAATGGATGATATGATACCAATATGATATGGTATGTATGCAATGGGAGGTATGGGCCACTAATGTGCACAAGTAACGTTGCCGGCAATACTCAAATGGCTAGTCTCGATAGGTAAGTGACGCAAAATGGGCTAGGGGTTAACAATGCAATTGCACGGGAATATACAATGGTGTCGTCGAGGTTACCGTCCTTTGCGATGATGAGTGGCGGTGTTCTTGGTGTAGATACCAAGATGATGGAGACTCGTCCCTAAGTAGCCGAAATACCTTAGGAAACGGAAAAACCGCAAACTCAAAATCTCAAATGACAAATGTCAAAATGGTGGTAGCGGAAAGCGGTGGTGGTATGCACATGGCAATGCGGAAGTGGGATGATGGGCTATACACGGTGTAAGAGTTGGAAGCACACGGTCCCTAAGTAGCCGAAACACCTTAGGAGACACAAGCCACAACTCAAATAAGCTCAAACAACTATTGGGTTAAGTTGGGTTGTCGGAAGTGTATGGTGGGCAAGGTTATGTGGAAGTGGTGGTGGTGGTGGTTGATGAAGAAGCAACCGTCCCTAAGTAGCCTAAACACCTTAGGAGACTCAAATCGCAACTCAAACAACCACTAATGCTATAAGGAACAAAATGGGTTAGGTTGCGGAAGTCGGTGGTGGTTATGCGGATGTTGTGGTGGGCGAAAAATTGGGCCGGGCGGAAGTACCGCGACCGGGTGCGGTAGTACCGCGATAGGTTGCGGTAGTACCGCGTGGGGTACAGGAGCGGTAGTATCAAGAGGTCGGGCGGTAGTACTACCATGAGCCGGGGAAATCGCAGATGAGCAGGATTTGGGCGATTTTGGGCGGAAAAGGCTGATTTCGGGGTCAAAATTCGATGGATTTTGTGGATGGAAAAGGGGGAAAACTTGGGGGAATGCTAGATCCACTTGAAACCAAGCAAATCCATGGATCAAAATCAACAAAACATCATGAAACCAACAGATCACAAAAAATTTTGGGGCTATTTTTGGTGGGGATTTTCGGATTTAGGACGAAATCAACAAAATCAAGCTAGAAAACACGGGGTAGGGTCTCCAAAAACGTGATCAACGTGGCTCATGATACCATAATGATGTAGGGTGGAACCCTAATTCGTCGATCTTTCACGTTTGGAGGGGATCCTACGGAGGGAATACGAAGAACACGCGGAAGCACAAGGAAAACACGGGAAAACGAGAGAATCACTCAACCAACAAGGGAATCGATCACACAAGTGCTAGATCATCATACACATAAGAGATTCACGAGATCCAAAGTCAACAAAGGTAAGGATACAAAGGAACCGTTCTTCTCCAAGAGGAGGCCTTGATGTTCTTCCCTAGAAGGGGTCTTGAATCCGCTTGGGGATCTTCTCCAAGAGGTCGTGAACTCCGAGGAGAAGTAACCAAGTGGATGAGCAAAGGCTCTCACACAAACATGAGCTAATCCAGTGCTAACCTCGCTAGAATGAGGTGGGGAGTATATATAGTCTTCACCCACGAAGGGGTAAGTGAGAGGGGGTTACATGGGCCCTAGGCCCGCTCTCGTGAGCAGCAGCACGGTAATACTGTGTGGGGGTGTAGTACTGCGAGGGTCCGCGATAGTACCGCTTGGGCTGAGCGGTAGTACCAAGACGTGACGACTTTTAGTACCGTAGGTGGAGCGGTAGTAGGGAGCGGTAGTTCACGGCGTGTGTAGTAGTAGTACATTGGAGGGAGCGGTAGTACCGCGAGGGTGCTGGAGCTTCTTCCTCCTTCTCTTCCATGCTTCTCTTGCGGACGGTGCAGTTGTTCCTTGGCGCTTGCACTCCTCCTCGTCGTCTGTAGTGTTCCGACAATACCTATGCATGCACACGAGTGGAGTGTCAAGTAGTATACCATCCTCGAAGGGGTCAAGTGAACACGTGTAAAGGAGATGATTCACCTTTGTGTATGTGAAGTACATGTCGCACGTGTCACTTGCCGAACGGACTCTTGACATGGTGATGTCCATAGGATGCTCCGCATCAACTCCCCAACTTCCGAGCCATCCGCAGAAGAAAATAGTTCCAGTTTCAAAAAAATTCTGGCTAGGCAGTTTTTAGACCATTTGTAGACTTTTCGAAAAAATTTGTCATGGAGCAAAAAAAAAAAAAAGAGAAAAAAGTGCAAAAAAAGGAAAAAAAAAGAGAAAAAAAATTCAGAGTGTGCTCCTCCCTTGTTTACGTCTTGCGCCGTGATTTTGTTGGTGTTCTAGGCTCGCGTCTCTAGCACAGTCTAGCCTAGGACCAAAGACAAGATGCTGTGAGCGCTTATTCAACTTTGCATCTCTGAATTGATTATTGCTGACCCTTTTGCTACCATATTATAAGCCTTCCCAGCTCCACATACATCTACGTCGCATGCGTTGGACTCTCCCCGTAATCGCTCTATCCAAGCTTTGAGAGTTTTGACTACAACGGTTGCCGATCACCGCTTCTGCTGGGTAAGAACTGGTAAGAATTTGAGATTTGCTTGACGGATTTGTGACTGTCCACCACACCACCACCACCACTTCACGGTAGTCTCAGAGGATCATATTCTTGTGTGTTTCTCTTGCTACTAACAATGGCAGGATCACAAGTCGATGAGACTGATTGGGAGAACTCGACGAACAAACAGCTACATGATAAATTTCAGCAAATGATGAGTGGACAGGTGCAAGATGTGGTAAACAGATTTGACGAGGCCATGGAGAAGATAGATGGCATTGAGAAGACGTTTGAAACAAAGCTTGATAGCAAGTTTGATGAATTGCTCGCTGCGTTTTCCACAACCACCGCCGGCTGCACCTATCGCATCAAGAACGACAACAACTACGCCCCTTCCGAATCAGTATGGACGAGCTCGGCGTGTTCCTATTGAGCCAGGACAAAATTCTGGTGCCGCTGCTCTCTGCTGTTGGTGCTTCGTGGCTCCTGCCATCTGCTGCTGCTGGTACCGAGGAGGATGATGAGTATGCGGCGATTATGAGGATGAGGTTGATCAACATCGAACTACGTGCAACCACCAGCACCACAACCACCAGGTCGCCCACATGCAAATAATGGCAATGTTAGGGCCCCTCAGTGCGAGATCATGACCATCTCCCTAAACTGAAATTGAATATTCCACCATTTGAGGGTAGATATGTTCACGATATATATCTTACTTGGGAGTTAGAAACTGAACAACGATTTACATGTTTACAATATCCCGAGGAGAGACGTGTTCTGCTGCTGTTTGTGCTTTCACTAGCTTTGCATGTGTTTGGTGGTCCGAACATTGTAGATTATATCCTGTTCCAGCTACTTGGGCTGCTTTGAAAACTGCTATGCGTACTCGTTGGGTTCCACCATATTATCAACGTGAATTGCTTCAAAAATTGCAGCGTTTAAGACAAGGAAAAATTTGTAGAAGAATATTATCGGGAATTACAAACTGGCTTGATTAGATGTGGTATTGTTGAGGAGAATGAAGCTATGCTTGCACGTTTTCGGGTGGATTAAATAGAGAGATTCAGACCATTCTAGATTATAAGGATTATAATAATATCACTCGCTTATTCCATCTTGCTTGTAAAGCTGAACGTGAAGTGCAGGATCGATGTGCATTGGCGCGCACTAACTTTTCTCGCAGTCGACCTTCATCATGGACACCACGTGCATCATCTACTTCCACCGCACCATCACCTCCTTTGGTGCCACCTCCAACCGTGATACAAGAAAGCAGGCACAACCACCACTATCTCGCCAAGAGCACACCTGCCGGGCCTGCATGAGCTCTTCTTCCATGGCGTCAACAGGCACACAAGTGATATTATTTGTCGTCGTTGTAAGGGAAGAGGACATTTTTGAGAGAATGCAAATCTCAGCGTGTGATGGTTGCTCACGAGGATGGTGGGTATGAGTCCGCTAGTGACTATGATGAGGAGACTTTGGCTCTTATTACACATGAGGAACACGGTGGAGATGATTCGATCATGAGACACAATACATGGCTGCTCAAGATCGACAGTATGAATGTTTAGTTGCTCAACGTGTTTTGAGTGTGCAGGTTACACAAGCTGAGCAAAATCAGAGGCATAATTTGTTCCATACAAAGGAGTTGTGAAGGAACGTTCTATTCAGCGCCATCATAGATGGAGGGAGCTGCAACAACTTGGCTAGCATGGAGATGGTGGAGAAGCTATCTCTCACCACAAGACCACATCGACATCCTTACTACATCCAATGGTTCAACAACAGCGGCAAGGTGAAGGTAACACGCATTGTTCGTGTGCATTTTAGTATCTCTACATATGCTGATTATGTTGATTGTGATGTGGTACCCATGCAAGCATGTTCCTTGTTACTTGGTAGACCATGGCAATTTGATAAAATTCTGTACACCATGGTAGAAACAATCAGTATACTCTTGTTCATAAGGATAAAAATATTACTTTGCTTCCTATGACTCTCGAGTCCATTTTGAAAGATGATATTAATAGAGCTAATAAAGCAAAACAGGAGCAAAATAAGAGTGAAAATCAGATTGTGGCAAAAGAATTTGAGCAACATATGAAGCCTAATAATAAACCATCTATCGTTGCTTCGAAATTAAATTGAAAAGTGCATGTTTACTTGCCACTAAATCTGATATTGATGAGCTAGATTTTAGCAAATCTATTTGCTATGCTTTTGTGTGCAAAGAGGCATTATTTTCATTCGAGGACATGCCTTCCTCTTTGCCCCCGCTGTCACTAACATTTTGCAGAGTTCACGACGTCTTTCCACAAGACGTGCCACCGGATTACCACCTATTCGAGGGATTGAGCATCAAATTGACTTAATTCCCGGTGCATCATTACCCAACCGTGCACCATACCGCACCAATCCAGAGGAGACGAAGGAGATTATGCGTCAAGCACAGGAGCTGCTCGACAATGGTTATATACGCGAATCCCTTAGTCCTTGTGCTGTTCCTATTATTCTAGTGCGAAAAAGGATGGTACGTCACGTATGTGTGTTGATTGTAGAGGCATCAATAATATTACTATTCGTTATCGCCACCCTATTCCTAGGCTAGATGATATGCTTGATGAATTGAGTGGCTCTACAATATTCTCCAAAGTTGATTTGCGTAGTGGATACCATCAAATTCGTATGAAATTGGGAGATGAATGGAAAACAGCATTTAAAACTAAGTTTGGATTATATGAGTGGTTAGTCATGCCTTTTGGGTTAACTAATGCACCTAGTACTTTCATGAGATTAATGAACGAAGTTTTACGTGCTTTCATTGGACGATTTGTGGTAGTCTATTTTGATGATATACTGTAGCAAATCTTTGGAAGAACATTTGGAACATTTACGTGCTGTTTTTAATGCTCTACGTCATGCACGTTTGTTTGGTAACCTTGGGAAGTGATAGAGGCGGGGTGTCCCGATCTTTCGATGAGATGATAACTATCGATTTGGTGGAAGTCGACTTTGACGATCCGACTACAAACGTGCACGACGTTGCGCCTTAGCAATCGCTAAACCAACTCCGAGAGGTTATTGACCACGCGGAGCACAATCAACGACCACGAAGGTCTATTCCGCAAGCAATCGAAGAACAAGCAAGAATATGATAACAAAGCAATCTGAATATTGCGAGTATGTATGAAGTATTGATAAAGGTGGGGATCCGTAAGCGGTCTTGGTCTGGTCGTTGGACACAAACGAAGTACACGAGGTTGCAATGGCTAACTTTTAACTAAACAAATCCCAAGTCTAAACGGTGCCCTAAGGGCTGTATATATGGAGGAAGAGGGGGTGAATTTCGTGGCCCTTGGTGGAGGGGTCCGAAACTAACCCTATCTCTTGTTTCCCCACACATACGGACTCTAAAAATAGCCTATACTAATGTATTTCGAAATTACATGGGCCTGGCCCAATAATAAGGTGACGCAGCACCTAGAATAGCCTATGGACGAATATTATGAAGTGGCATCTTGTATATTTCGTCCAAGGCTTCATGCACTCCTTATGGTGGCTTCAAAGTCCTGAAATCATCACTTGTAACTCCGTTCTTGATCCCCTGCGCATGCCATCAACTCCATGTGTGTTCTTGCTCCAATGTTCATCCTTCTCCAAGCTAGGCCCTTCATTTGTAAGCAAAACAAATGTATCCAATTTAGGCAGCATCATATTCTCATGAACATTAGAATCATTACCAAGAAACGAAAGTACCGGTAATTTAGTTGGCGTCTTGTGAGCTCTAGTAATTGGTCCAAGATGTATAGCAGCAGGGGCTGTGGGTGTAACAATGGTATTGATGTCCTCATCATCCTCCCTTCTTGAAATGAAGTCGTCCTCGACGGAAGTTCATCTTCCTCACCCAAATATGGCTTCAAATCTGCAATGTTAAAAGTGGGACTAACCCCAAAATCTGCAGGCAGCTCAAGTTTATATGCATTATCATTTACTTTCTCCAACACCTTAAAGGGACCAGAAGCACGTGGCATTAGCTTTGATTTTGCAAATCAGAAATCTATCCTTACGCAAATGCAACCAAACAAGATCTCCGGTGCAAACACCACATGTTTTCTACCCTTATCTCCAAAGAAGTTTATATTTAGCATTCATACGCTCAATGTTTTCCTTAGTTAACTCATGCATTTTTAAAATCAACTCAGCACGTTCTTTAGCATCAAAATTAACCTTCTCTGAAGATGGAAGAGGCAACAAATCAATAGGTGCACGAGGTAGGAAACCATACACAACTTCAAAAGGGCACATCTTAGTAGTAGAATGCAATGAACGATTATAAGCAAATTCAATATGAGGCAAGCATTCCTCCCACATTTTCTTATTATTCTTTAGAACAGCCCTAAGCATAGTAGACAATGTTCTATTGACTACTTCAGTTTGGGGGTGACAAGTAGTACTAAAAAGCAGTTTAGTCCCCAACTTAGCCCATAAACATCTCCAAAAGTGGCTAAGAAATTTAGTATCACGATCTGAAACAATAGTATTTGGCACACCATGCAAACGAATAATTTCACGAAAGAACAAATCAGCAACATTGACAAAGATCATCGCTTTTATGACATGGTATAAAGTGTGCCATTTTCGAGAATCTATCCACGACAACAAATATGCTATCCTCCCTTCTTTGTTCTAGGTAAACCTAAAACAAAGTCCATAGATATATCCTCCCAAGGAACACTAGGTACAGCAAAGGCATATATAAACCATGAGGATTGAGTCGTGACTTAGCTTTTTGACATGTAGTGCAATGAGCAATAAAACGCTCAACATCCGCCTCATCTTTGGCCAAAAGAAATGTGTAGCAAGTACGTCCTCCGCCTTCTTCACGCCAAAGTGTCCCATTAGTCCTCCTCCATGCGCCTCCTGCAACAACAAAAGACGAACGGAGCTAGCTGGAATGCATAGCTTGTTAGCACGGAACACAAATCCATCATTAACGACAAACTTGTTCCATGTTCTTCCTTCTTTACAATTCTGCAATACATCTTTAAAATCAGCATCATGCACATATTGATCTTTGATGGTCTCCAAACAAAATATTTTGAAGTCAAGTTGTGAAAGCATAGTATAGCGACGAGACAATGCATCAGCAATAACATTTTCTTTACCCTTCTTGTGTTTAATGAATTCAACCCATTTAGCATGTCTACGATTCAGTTTAGCTTGACTTTTAATATGTTTCAAAGATTCATGATCAGAATGTATAACAAATTCTTTGGGCCATAAATAATGTTGCCATGTTTCTAAAGTCCGAACAAGAGCATATAATTCTTTATCATAAGTAGAGTAATTCAGACTAGGCCCACTCAATTTTTCGTAAAAGTATGCAACAGGTTTGCCATCTTGTAATAACACACCTCCTAATCCAATTCCACTAGCATCACATTCAAGCTCAAAAGTCTTATTAAAATCAGGAAGTTGGAGTAAAGGAGCATGTGTCAACTTAGCTTTCAATACCGTGAAGGCCTCTTCCTGTGCGGTACCCCAAACAAAAGGCACATCCTTCTTTGTAAGCTCGTTGAGAGGTGCAGCAATGGTGCTGAAATCTCTCACAAAACGCCTATAGAAACCAGCGAGGCCAAGGAAACTCCTCACTTGTGTGACCGTTTTGGGCTGCGGCCAACTCTCAATAGCTTCAATCTTGGCTTTATCAACTTCAATTCCCTGTGGAGTAACAACATAGCCAAGAAAAGATACTCGGTCGGTGCAAAAGGTGCACTTCCCAAGGTTACCAAACAAACGTGCATCACGAGAGCATTAAAAACAGCACGTAAATGTTCCAAATGTTCTTCCAAAGATTTGCTATAAATCAGTATATCATCAAAATAGACTACCACAAATCGTCCAATGAAAGCACGTAAAATTTCGCTCATTAATCTCATGAAAGTACTAGGTGCATTAGTTAACCCAAAAGGCATGACTAACCACTCATATAATCCAAACTTAGTTTTAAATGCTGTTTTCCATTCATCTCCCAATTTCATACGAATTTGATGGTATCCACTACGCAAATCAACTTTGGAGAATATTGTAGAGCCACTCAATTCATCAAGCATATCATCTAGCCTAGGAATAGGGTGACGATAACGAATAGTAATATTATTGATGCCTCTACAATCAACACACATACGTGACGTACCATCCTTTTTCGCACTAGAATAATAGGAACAGCACAAGGACTAAGGGATTCGCGATATAACCTTTGTCGAGCAGCTCTGTACTTGACGATAATCTCCTTCGTCTCCTCCGGATTGGTACGGTATGGTGCACGGTTGGGTAATGATGCACCGGAATTAAGTCAATTTGATGCTCAATCCCTCGAATAGGTGGTAATCCGGTGGCACGCCTTGTGGAAAGACGCGGTGAACTCTGCAAAATGTTAGTGACAGCGAGGGGCAAAGAGGAAGGCACGTCCTCGAATGAAAATAATGCCTCTTTGCACACAAAAGCATAGCAAATAGATTTGCTAAAATCTAGCTCATCAATATCAGATTTGGTGGCAAGTAAACATGCACTTTTCAATTTAATTTCGAAGCAAAAGAGATGGTTTATTATTAGGCTTCATGTGTTGCTCAAATTCTTTTGCCACAATCTGATTTTCACTCTTATTTTTCTCCTGTTTTGCTTTATTAGCTCTATTAATATCATCTTTCAAAATGGACTCAGAGTCATAGGAAGCAAAGTAATATTTTTATCCTTATGAACAAGAGTATCTTGATTGTTTCTACCATGGTGTCTGAATTTTATCAAATTGCCATGGTCTACCAAGTAACAAGGAACATGCTTGCATAGGTACCACATCACAATCAACATAATCAGCATATGTAGAGATACTAAAATGCACACTAACAAGACGTGTTACCTTAACCTTGCCGCTGTTGTTGAACCATTGGATGTAGTAAGGATGTGGATGTGGTCTTGTGGTGAGAGATAGCTTCTCCACCATCTCCATGCTAGCCAAGTTGTTGCAGCTCCCTCCATCTATGATGACGCTGAATAGAACGTTCCTTCACAACTCCCTTTGTATGGAACAAATTATGCCTCTGATTTTGCTCAGCTTGTGTAACCTGCACACTCAAAACACGTTGAGCAACTAAACATTCATACTGTCAAGCATCTTCAAGAGCCATGTATTGTGTCTCATGATCGAATCATCTCCACCGTGTTCCTCATGTGTAATAAGAGCCAAAGTCTCCTCATCATAGTCACTAGCGGACTCATACCCACCATCCTCAAGAGCAATCATCACACGCTGAGATTTGCATTCTCTCATAAAATGTCCTCTTCCCTTACAACGACGACAAATAATATCACTTGTGTGCCCTGTTGACGCCATGGAAGAAGAAGAGCTGTGCAGGCCCGGCGGTGTGCTCTTGGCGAGATAGTGGTGGTTGTGCGCTTTCTTGTATCACGGTTGGAGGTGGCACTGAAGGAGGTGATGGTGCGGTGGAAGTAGATGATGCACGTGGTGTCCATGATGAAGGTCGACCTGCGAGAAAAGTTAGTGCGCGCCAATGCGCATCGATCCTGCACTTCACGCTCAGCTTTACAAGCAAGATGGAATAAACGAGTGATATTATTATAATCCTTATAGTCTAGAATGGTCTGAATCTCTATTTAATCCACCCGTAAAACGTGCAAGCATAGCCTCATTCTCCTCAACAATACCACATCTAATCAAGCCAGTTTGTAATTCCCGATAATATTCTTCTACAGAATTTTTCCTTGTCTTAAGCGCTGCAATTTTTGAAGTAATTCACGTTGATAATATGGTGGAACCCAACGAGTACGCATAGCAGTTTTCAAAGCAGCCCAAGTAGCTGGAACAGGATATAATCTACAATGTTGAGACCACCAAACACATGCAAAGCTAGTGAAAGCACAAACAAAGCAGCAGAACACGTCTCTCCTCAAGATATTGTAAACATGTAAATCGTTGTTCAGTTTCTAACTCCCAAGTAAGATATATATCAGAACATATCTACCCTCAAATGGTGGAATATTCAATTTCAGTTTAGGGAGATGGTCATGATCTCGCACTGAGGGGAGCCCTAATATTGCCATTATTTGCATGTGGACGACCTGGTGGTTGTGGTGCTGGTGGTTGCACGTAGTTCGATGTTGATCAACCTCATCCTCATAATCGTCCACATACTCATCATCCTCCTCGGTACCACCAAAGCAGCAGAGAGAGGAGCCAAAGAAGCACCAACAGCAGATAGCAGCGGCACAGAATTTTGTCCTGGCTCAAGAGGAACACGCTGAGCTCGCCCATACTGATTCGGAAGGGGCGAGTTGTTGTCGTTCAGAGGTGCGATAGGTGCAGCCGGCGGTGGTTGTGGAAACGCGCGAGCAATTCATCAAACTTGCTATCAAGCTTTGTTTCAAACGTCTTCTCAATGCCATCTATCTTCTCCATGGCCTCGTCAAATCTGTTTACCACGTCTTGCACCTGTCCAATCATCATTTGCTGAAACTTATCATGTAGCTGTTTGTTCGTCAGTTCTCCCAATCAGTCTCATCGGCTTGTGATCCTACCATGGTTAGCGAAAATAGAAACACACAAGAATATGATCCTACAAACTACTAAAAAGTGGTGGTGGTGTATCACAAACCCGTCAAGCAAATCTCAAATTCTTACCAGTTCTTACCCAAAGAAATAGGTGGTGATCGGCAACCGTTGTAGCCAAAACTCTCAAAGCTTGGATATAGCGATTACGGGGAGAATCAAACGCACGACGAGATGTATGTGGAGCTGGGAAGGCTTATAATATGGTAGCAAAAAGGTCAAGAATAATCAATTCAGAGATGCAAAGTTGAATAGACGCCAACGACGCAGATCTTGTCTGGTCCTAGGCTAGACCGTGCTAGAGACGCGAGCCTAGAACACTAACAAAATCACGGCGCTGCACGTAAACAAGGGAGGAGCACACTCTGAAATTTTTTTTCTTTTTTTCCTTTTTTTTTTGCACTTTTTGTCCTCTTTTTTTTTTTTTTTTTTTGCTCGCAACAAATTTTTTCGGAAAAGTCTACAAATGGTCTAAAAACTGCCTAGCCGAATTTTCCAGACTTAGTTTTTTTTTGGGCTGGAACTATTTTTCTTCTGCGGATGGCTTGAAGTTGGGAGTCCTCTCTGTCACGACTCGGAGTATCGCGTGATCTGGAACTCGAGAACAATGCAACAACCATGGACTCGGACTAGGACTGGTGGCGGAGATGAATCTGGTGGAACTCGGATGGTGGCGGAGATGAATCTGTGGAACTTGATGGTGGCGGAGATGAATCTGGTGGAACTTCGGATTGGTGGCGGAGATGAATCTGTGGAACTCGGATGGTGGCGGATATATGTTGCGGTGGACTCGGATGGGCGTGATGGCGGCGGATATGTGGTGGCGTATATGGATTCGGATTGGCGGTGGTATATGGCGCGGCGGCGTGACAACCTCGTGAATGTAACTCAAACTCTAAAAGACTAGACGCTAAGACCAAAGAACTTGACACGACGATGCAACCGCCAATTCAACAAAGCAAATACGTAAAAGATTATGCAAAGGCTCAGATTGGTTGGACGGGATGAACTAACCCTAATTTTTTTGGCTTTTTCGTGGACTATAGGTATGAAGAACAGACTCGATCTAAACTACGAAAAAGCGTAAAATCTCACCGAGCAACACGGAAATCGATACCACTTGATAGAGGCGGGTGTCCCGATCTTTCGATGAGATGATAACTATCGATTTGGTGGAAGTCGACTTTGACGATCCGACTACAAACGTGCACGACGTTGCGCCTTAGCAATCGCTAAACCAACTCCGAGAGGTTATTGACCACGCCGAGCACAATCAACGACCACGAAGGTCTATTCTCGCAAGCAATCGAAGAACAAGCAAGAATATGATAAAAGCAATCTGAATATTGCGAGTATGTATGAAGTATTGATAAAGGTGGGGATCCGTAGCGGTCTTGGTGCGGTCGTTGGACACAAACGGAAGTACACGGTTGCAATGGCTAACTTTTAACTAAACAAATCCCAAGTCTAAACGGTGCCCTAAGGGCTGTATATATGGAGGAAGAGGGGTGAATTTCGTGGCCCTTGGTGGAGGGGTCCAAACTAACCCTATCTCTTGTTTCCCACACATACGGACTCTAAAAATAGCCTATACTAATGTATTTCGAAATTACATGGGCCTGGCCCAATAATAAGGTGACGAGCACCTAGAATAGCCTATGGACGAATATTATGAAGTGGCATCTTGTATATTTCGTCCAAGGCTTCATGCACTCCTTATGGTGGCTTCAAAGTCCTGAAATCATCACTTGTAACTCCGTTCTTGATCCCCTTGCGCATGCCATCAACTCCATGTGTGTTCTTGCTCCAATGTTCATCCTTCTCCAAGCTAGGCCCTTCATTTGTAAGCAAAACAAATGTATCCAATTTAGGCGACATCATATTCTCATGAACATTAGAATCATTACCAAGAAACGAAAGTACCGGTAATTTAGTTGGCGTCTTGTGAGCTCTAGTAATTGGTCCAAGATGTATAGCAGCAGGGGCTGTGGGTGTAACAATTGTATTGATGTCCTCATCAGAAGTGCACCTTTTGCACCGACCGAGTATCTTTTCTTGGCTATGTTGTTACTCCACAGGGAATTGAAGTTGATAAAGCCAAGATTGAAGCTATTGAGAGTTGGCCGCAGCCCAAAACGGTCACACAAGTGAGGAGTTTCCTTGGCCTCGCTGGTTTCTATAGGCGTTTTGTGAGAGATTTCAGCACCATTGCTGCACCTCTCAATGAGCTTACAAAGAAGGATGTGCCTTTTGTTTGGGGTACCATACAGGAAGAAGCCTTCACGGTATTGAAAGATAAGTTGACACATGCTCCTTTACTCCAACTTCCTGATTTTAATAAGACTTTTGAGCTTGAATGTGATGCTAGTGGAATTGGATTAGGAGGTGTGCTATTACAAGATGGCAAACCTGTTGCATACTTTTCGAAAAATTGAGTGGGCCTAGTCTGAATTACTCTACTTATGATAAAGAATTGTATGCTCTTGTTCGGACTTTAGAAACATGGCAACATTATTTATGGCCCAAAGAATTTGTTATACATTCGATCATGAATCTTTGAAACATATTAAAAGTCAAGCTAAACTGAATCGTAGACATGCTAAATGGGTTGAATTCATTGAGACTTTCCCTTATGTCATTAAACACAAGAAGGGTAAAGAAAATGTTATTGTGATGCATTGTCTCGTCGCTATACTATGCTTTCACAACTTGACTTCAAAATATTTGGTTTGGAGACCATCAAAGATCAATATGTGCATGATGCTGATTTTAAAGATGTATTGCAGAATTGTAAAGAAGGAAGAACAAGGAACAAGTTTGTCGTTAATGATGGATTTGTGTTCCGTGCTAACAAGCTATGCATTCCAGCTAGCTCCGTTCGTCTTTTGTTGTTGCAGGGAGGCGCATGGAGGAGGACTAATGGGACACTTTGGCGTGAAGAAGACGGAGGACGTACTTGCTACACATTTCTTTTGGCC
>JAHHZJ010000893.1:0-69399 GCA_021437245.1 Aegilops speltoides
AGGCGGCCCGCCTATCGATGGCCAAGGTTGCTCCAGAACCGAGGCGTAGAGCACGGACTCGGCATCACCTCTGGGTGATCTGCCCGACTCGGTGATAGGCTTCGGACCAATGCATGAACTCGGGAGCCTGCTGCCCGCTGCGTTGACTTCTTCTGCTTTGTTGGCGCTGCTTTCTTGATCATCTGCCGGACTAGTGAACACTATGTATGCTCCGTGCTCTTACAGGAACTCGTCTTGGACCCGCCCATTGGCGAGCCGCCGGCTGGGCGGGCCGGAGGGGCGGCCTGCGGCGGCGGGCGAGCCGTCTCCTTAGCGTCCGGGCGAGCGGTGGCACTTCTGGTGGTATGGTTTGATGGCCGTGCGGCTATGAAACTTGCAAGGACCATCGAGTGCGCTCATAAGAAAGCGGCAACCAATTGGACTTGCCGTATACGCGCGCTGGCGGAGGCTGCCCCTCTGGTTCTTGATCTTCTCTGCTGCGACACCATTGTTGGAAGTCGGCTTGGGGCTTGCGCTTGTTGTCGTTCTGTTGCTTGCTGCCGTCGGCATTGGCGTCTCGGCCGGCGTTACAGGGGCTGAGGAGTCACCTTGCCGGCCGCGTTGACTTGGATCTCCGTCTTCATAGAAATTCGGCCGTGGCGTACTTATGCTATGATTAGCGTTAAATCGAGGTTTCGGGCTCGTCGCGGAGGAGCTTGTGCTTGAGGAGGTGCCCTCTCGGCACCCGACCGTAAAATACTCAATGGCCTGCACCTCGTGCGCCCTCGCGGGAGTTCGGAGCTCACCCGGTAGCGTGAGATAGTCGCGCGTCGATTCTTCGAGGGCCTTACGCTGGGGAGAGCTGGCAGCGGCAGGGAGGTCGCTTATGCGTCTTTGGTGAAGTTGCGAATGAAGGCTTGATGAAGTCGACCCAGCTGTTGATGTTGCGGGGCTTGGGCTGTTCAGCCATGTCGGGCCGTGCCACAGGCATGAGGAACATACTTCTGGCGACTTCGCTTGTTGCCGTTGGCGATATTCAGCGGTGTGGAGTAGTCTATCAGCCAATCCTCCGGCTTCCGCGGGCGGTGTACTTAGGCGTATCTCGAGGGCGTGAACCCTTTGGGGAAGGGCTCGTTTACGATCTGGGGCCCAAAGCAAAGCGGACCAGCTCGTCTTCTCCTTCTAACGCCCGAGGATCTGTGGAGTCGGTCGATCTGGTGGCGGGCATCGTTCTCTCCGACTCCTCTCGGCGGAAAGCGATCTCAAAGTCGGATGCTCAAGGCGGCGAAGACTTCGCCGTTCTCTTGAGGCGGGGAGATAATCATCTCGCCGCTCCTTTGCTGGGGCGGCCATCTTGAGTCGCGCTCGATGGAGATCGCGAGTCCGGCTGTGGCTGCAGCAGCTCCTTCTCTTTCCTCCGCGGACTCCGCGGTCGGCGTCCGGAGAATCGCATATGATCTCGGCGAGGTAAGTCATCATTCTGCTGCTGCTGCATGTTGCGCTGACCGCTGCCGCGTTTTCTGCTGACAACAGCGTCGAGCTGCTGGACTCGCTCCGTCATTACAGCGCTCTTCGCCGCCGAGTTCCTTAGCTCTTGATGCGCCCGCTTAGGCGCGCGGATGTTCTCCGCGGGGTGGCGTACAGAGGCGCCGCTCCGAATAGATCGGCGATAGCGCAGCATCTCGGACCACACGAGGCAGCTCAGCCCGGTCGGGCCGGCGAACCACCCAACCACGGTCCATCTCGCTGATATGCGCCGGACAAGCGTCTCATGCTTGCCAACTTCTGGCGCCTTCAATGATCTGGCGGCGCTCTTCAACATCTCTGCGTCCGCGTCCTGCACAGGAGAAGCGCGGGACAGAGTCTGCGGAGACATGCAGCAGCGGAGTCTGGGCGTTTTCCGCTGGAGTGCTGCGCCGTGGCGATGGCGAGCACCTCCGTGGCGCGCTTCCGTCGCTCTCCTCGTGCAGGCGGCTCGCCATCGCTCCCTGCGTTGGTGGGGAAGGTATCAAGCGATCTGACGCCGGTCGACCAGCATCGGGTCGGAGCCTCGGACTCCAAGTCTGGCGGGCTCGCCCGGCGACTTGAGAGATTGGTCGAGAGCGCGCGAAGGTTCGGGGCCACCAGCGCTGCGCTTCAGCACGCAGGCTTGTCGGGCGCACCTCGCCCGATGAGTTGGCGAGCCGCTCGCTTCTTGTGGCTGACCGGCGCCCGCCTTGATCGTCGATCTGAACTCCATCTGGCGAGCGGGCTGGCTGCGCTTCGCCGAGGGAGAAGAAGTTCCGTCGAACAGATCTCCGGCGGCGGTGCACCTCGCCCACGGTGGGCGCCAAATGTCGGGGTTGGGTGCGACATATGCCATGGGTGGCTTATCATGGTGAAGCGAGTAGAAGCGTCGCGGTGCACAGAAGCAGGATGGCGAACATGCCTTGGCGAATCTTACCGGCCGGGGCTCTCAGGAGATAACACCCCTACTGCTGCTCTGCGGGGTCTCCGCATGATCACTATGGGGTGATAGTACAATGGTGCTCCTCGAGCTGTGTAGAGGCAAGAAGGAGCAAGGCTAGCTCTTTCCCTTCTTGCTATGTGTCTAAACCTATCCAGGGCCGAACCCTTTGCATGGGTGCCCCGGGGGGTTTATATAGGCCTACCCCCCGGGGGTACAATGGTAATCTGTTGGCGTGGCCCCGATCGTCGATCTCTCTGCAGCCGTCCTCCTGCCCGGCAGGGCCGCCATTGGCGGGCTAATGTTGGCGCAAGCATGTGTGGCGCTCTTGATGGCCGAGCCGGTCATGGGGTCGTGGGAACAATGCCGCCGTCTGTCGGCGATCCCCATCGCCCTCCCGTCAATCTGGTTTATGGCTTGTGGGGCCCTGGCGGGGCGGCGACTACTGAGGAAGCCGACTCCCGTAGAAGTCGTCTTGGACTCTCCGGCCGTCTTCCTCTATCTCAGCGGCGGGGGCCCGGCGATCTGGGCGTCGTCGCCCGCCGTCGTGGGCGATGCCTTGTGCCTTGTGGCTGAATCAAGGAGGCATGGCGGCGGTGCAGCGCCTCGCCGGAGATCTCTGGTGGTGACTTCTGTAGCCATGTCTTCTTCCGTGGAGTCGAGGGGACAGCCACGATGGGGCTGTACCCGCATGGATCTTCGTGAAAGGTCGCGGGCCGACTCTCACGGTCGGCCCCTTGAGGTCGCAAGCCGGTCGGCTTGTTTGAGTCATCATCGAGGACTCTGCTTCTTGCCGAAGGTCGCCGGTGGGACTCGGCCTTCTCGAAGGTGCATGTGGGACTCGGCCTTCTCGAAGGTCGTCAGCTGGGACTCGGCCTTCTCGAATGTCGCCTAGCTGGGACTCGGTGAGGCGAGCCTGCCCGATGTCTTGAAAGATCTTGGGTCTGGGTCAGCCTACCCATGGCCCATTACTCCGACCTGCGTAGTCGCCGAATCCTCACAACTCGGAGCAGAAGCCGAAGCTAACGAGAGAAGCAAACGGAAAGAAACAAACAACATGGTAGCACAAGCATAAACATGTCATGATGCACAAACAAGTATGATGCATGTCCGGTTTAAAGAGGCATGGCATGGCAAAATGCAACAAATAATATTACAAATTAAGTGGAGCTCAATATGCAGCGAGTTGAATATTGACGAAACACCACATTCAATCATTTAGTTAAGCTCTCGGTTATGTACCCAACAACATTAAATGTTATTAAACATGGCAAGAGGGTGAAGCATGAGCAAGCGAACTAGTTAGGCAAGTTTAAATGAGGCGGAAGCAACAAGCGACAATTAGGAAAATCCTCATGTCATTTAGCAATTTTAAGAAAACAACAATTTTAAAAATTTAAATGTTGTTATCATGATCACGGATGACATATGCAAATCTTATGCAATTTTACGAAAATGTTGACATGAGCATGGCAAGCGAGGAGGGCGATGCACGCGAAACAAGCAGACGCAGTGCAAACATCAGTTCATCTCATACAACATGCATTGGTCCACAGACGGCGTCTCGGGGTTATACCTTGAGCATGCATTTTCAGCGGACGGTTCGGAGAGAAGTAGTCGTTCACGGGTCGTCGAGGAAGTAGAGAAGTAGTTGTACCGCAGCGGCGGTAGTCGTACCACGAGTTATGGTCGAACTTAGTGAATAGCGTCCTCGAGGGTAGTCGTGGTACTTGGGTCTTGGACTTGTCGGTCTCGGTTCTTGCAAAGGTAGTGGCACATAGCAGCAGTAGTCGAACTTGAAGGGTCGTCAGCGTCGTGGGACTTGGCGCATCACGGGTGTAGTCGTACGATGTCTGCCGAGGATGGTCTTAGCCTTGGTAGTGATTGAGCGGGGCCTTGCGGAGACAATAGTGAAGCATGCTGCGGTTGAAGGGCATGGGTCTTCTTCCGCAAGGAACAAAAATGGGCGGCTGCGGCTGATGCGATCGCAGGTGTGCGGCCTTGATCGACTTATAAATGGCCTTCGTTGACAAGAGGAAGCAAGTGCGGGCGCAACAATGGTCGGCCTTGCCAGCGCTGCACTTAGCGCGATCTCCGGTGATGGCGCCGCTTGAGGCGAGGGCAGGGCTCTTGAAGCGAGGCGTGGCGGTGTCGAGTGGCGACGAGGCGGCAGCGAGGGCGATGAGGGGCAGCGGAGCTCGTGGCGTGCTCGATGGAGATACTTGAAGCAGGCGGCGAGTATGGGCAGGGGTGATCTGGGTCGTCCTCCTCGCCCTAGACAAAGGCAGGCAGGGGGTCTTGGCGCGGGAGCTCAGCGAAATAGGGCACCTTGGCCGGGAACTGGCGACAGCAATGGCAGTGAGATCGGGAGAGAGATCACGGGTGTCTTGGTCGGGGCGGAGGAAGATCGGCAGGAGGAGAGGGCTAGTGGCAGCAGGGGGTGAGGCGCTGGGTGAGGATCGAGGAAGAGGAGATGGCGGCCGAGGAGGCAATCGGGAGAGATGGGGATCGGGACGAGGAGCTAGGGTTAACAGTGCGCCGGCTGGGCCTGTGGAACGGCCTTAGAGGCCGGCCCGGGTAGGGAAGGAAGTGGCCAGAGGCCTGGCTCGAGGCCTAGCTGGGCTCTCTTCTCCCTCTCTCTTATTTCCTTTAGCAGAAAACAAATTAGAGAGAAGAAAAAGAAAGAGAGGGTTAAGGAAAGAATTTGCGCACGGGGGTAATTTTCCCGGACTTGAAAAAAATGCGCTTGTTCCAAGAAAAATGGTGTGGGCAAGATTGCAAGAATTAAATTCAAAGTCATTTGAATTTAATTCAAATGGTTTGAACAAGGACTAGGATTTAGAAGTGTCCAAAAATGTTGAGAATTTTTTGTGGAGCTCCGGAAAATGATGAAAGAATAAATGGCAAAGTTGGAGATCAAGAATTAAGACAACAAAGGCATTGGGATTTTGCAAGTGTGTTATGGTGAATTCCAAAAATGGAATATTTACTATAGCTCTCTAAATATCGAGAGGATATGTTTTAAAGAGAATCACCATGTGAATTCCCTCGATTTAAATGGATCAAAGATCCATGCCATTTATTTAGTTGAGTTGCAAAAGATTTATGAGATGATGGCATGATGACATGATGCAATGCAAAAATAAAAAGGCAGAGCACGAATGAAACACAATGAAACTTCGGAATATCTGGAAGTCTTACGGAGCATCGGTCTCGAGGCGTTACAACACTCCACCACTACGAGAGGATCTCATCCCGAGATCTAGGATGGCACCGGAGAGAAAAGGAAGAGGAAGATAAGAGGTAAACTAAGTTGCTTCTTTTGACAAGCAGGTGAAACCATGGACCTTGAAAAATTGAACAAATTGAAAGAAAGAATACAATGAGAGATGAGCAGATTGCAAACAATCCGTTAGAAAAAAGGAACAAGGAACATTATGGGAACTTGAAGGTTGCAAAGACATGAATCAAGAGTTTAATGGACAAGATAGAATTGAAACCACTCCGGTTAAAACAAGATGAGAGGGAAGAATTGAGGCGGCACTCCGGTTGAACATGGAAGAATTGAACATGAACTTGACAAGATGAGAGGATACTTGATGAAATGAACAACACACTGCCTCCGGAACTATTGAAAGAATGGCACAAGGGTAAGAAAGATTTGAGACAGCTCTCCGGTTGAGGAAGGAGGAAAACTTGATAAAATTAGAGAACTTCGAATGAAAACACGACACTTGGTTAAATGGATAAGTAAGGAAAAGAACATGATCTCCAAAATGATATAATGGGTCAAAGAAAACATCACAATGCCTTGGGACAAATGAAAGAGTGGAATCAAGAGAGCGAGAGAAGAGAATAACAACTTCTATCACAATTGAATTTGAAAGAGCCTCCTTAAAAAGAAGGATTGAGCGGAGTTGTTAGAAAACCAACAACAAAAGAATAAACTTGTAGTGGACTTATTGAAACATCTCAACATTATGAGGTGACAAATGGCCACTAAAGGAAACCATTGATTTGAGTGAGAGCACCAAAGCGATGAAAAACTTCTTTCACCAAGAGGATAGGAGAAAACTTGGGTCATTGATAAGCACCATAATAGCAACATTCCTTAGGAAGGCTTTAGGTGAAAACATGACACAAGATAAATCTAACGAAGAGATTGATGGATTTAAAATACCTCATTCTTGACAACATGTGAATCATGAAACATGAATATAGCTGTCAAAATGACATAACACCACTGAAAAGATAAGGTCGAAAGAATTGCACTTGAATGCAAGATGAAGAATGCTTGAACTCCTCAAAACAAAACATGTTTTGAGCACCATGTTTATTTTGAAGTATGGCTTGCGGATCTTAACCGAGAGAAATCTTGATGAACAATTGAAGAATGAAAAGAATCCTTGTGAAGCACCATGTAGAGCCTCCATGAAGAACTCCGGTAAACAAAGGGTGATAGAAAGAAGAGAAGTTGAAAACACAAGGTGAAGCCTTGCAATGATTTAGATGGATCTTACGTGATGATGAGAGCTTGGAACTCCGGAAAAGAAAAGATGAAACAACTAAAACCGAGAATTTATTCATCTGAACAAACTCGAAAGAAGGAATTAATCACTTGGATGAAACAAGAACAAGAATTATGTTATCGTATCCTTCACCAATTTAAATTGATGACAAGCAGCGGTTTGGCATACTACTTATTCTCGTAGAAAGGATTAAGAGAGATATGGCGTAAACTTGAGAAGGTCTTCAACGAACCACGGTAGGATTTGAAACGAATGAATTGATATGATAACAAAGAAGAGAACTCTTGAGCGAACCACCGTAAAATTGAAATTGAGCGTAGCAAATGCACAAATCACGGGAAGAATTGCAAAATGAATGAAGATACTTGAGGGTATTTAGATACAAATGAGCGAATAGATCACGAGCTGATTAGAGAATACTTGAATGATGCACCGATATGATTTGGAGAGCGAGGCTGAAAGCTTGAATGAATAATCTTGAGATGATGGGCAAAGAATGAAACTGAAAAGACTCCTAAAATGCTCGGATGGGTGAAAAGATTCTCAATCGAAAACAATTATGAGAGGATGGCAACAAGCTAGCACCATGAATCTTGAAGAGAATAGAGCAAGATTAAAGAAACTCTTCTTGGTCTTCAAATGATGAGAATGACAACAAGAAACACCACCAAAATTATTGAGGCACACGGAAGAATCAAAAGCGAAGAGGTTGAGCCAACTATGAAAAGAATTTGAAAGATCTTGGAGAAAAGCATTTGGTGATGATAACTCATTCTTCGTCAAACTTGGAGAAGAATTTAGGATAGCTCTGGGAAAATAGAAGAGTCGAGGTAAGATCACAGGAAAAGACACGTGGGTTAGGGCCCACTCAAAAGAACACCGTTGAAAAGATTTAAAAGAGATGTTGCACGGTTGAATTAAATGACTTGAATGAGATACCAATCTCGAAAGAGCTTGAGCGAATGCGAGTGGAAACACGAATCTTGAGATATCTTGAGCACTCCGGAATAACAAATAGAGAAGTAGAATGATAATGAGGTGCACGGTATGAGAAGACATTGAAATGAGGAAAAAGGTATGATCAACAAAACTTGACTTGAATCCACGGAGAAGAGAAAGGAATGAGGAATGACGAACTAGTAGAACATCTTCTTGAGAACCACGGGTAAGAACATTGTGGAAAAGAATGGAGAAACTTCACAAAATAAAAGGATACTTGGTAAATAAATCTTAGTCCTTGAGGAAAAAGGGTGGGTGGGCGGGGAAAAAACAAAAGGCAACTTGGAGCGGATGAAACAAACACCGTTGAGAAGAAATGATAATTGGTCTTCTTGATGTTGAAGTGATCGGATCCACTTGAAGAAAACACGCCGGTTGAAAAGGATTGACATGACAATCTCGATTGTCGAGAAGGATTAGTATTCACATCGGATATAAGAACACCATTTAGGAAAGGTATGGAATCAACACTTGACATTGAAGCAACTTGAATACCACAACTCAAAACAAAAACAAAAGGATGGCTTGCAGAATAAGCGGAACAAACATATGATAGAATTTACGTCAAGAAGTTTTTCGTGGTGGGGCCTACAGGCTCGATCATACAGACACCATCATGTACAAGGCGGTGCACATGACATACTGAAGCGTCCCAGTCGGCATAGCTAAGGACTCTTTAAGACACAACGAGACCTTTGTAAAACCAACCGTGAATAGGCGGACCACTAGGCGTCGAACCCCAATTTCATATCATACATCCGTCGGAAAGATATCCTAAGAGCTACTTGAATTCCCACCTATGAAACTCCGAAATTTTCGGTTATGCAATCAGGTGTTGGGGATACAGGGGAAGCATAATATCTCACCCAAAACTAGCAAATCCTACATCCAGCTGTATCCATCCTTCAACACATAACTAAGAAACCTTTGGAAATTGTCTACCTCAACCTTCGAAAAGCATCTGTTATACAAGTTATGGCGATACTCCCAAACTCCCTCGATCTTGGGTGGCGTCGAGGTTATCTCACCAACGAACTGCATAAAAGAGATTTTCGATGTCGGCGTACTAAACTCGGTATTCGAACTGCAGCGATAAAATTATGGCGACAACACCTCAAAGCTCAACTCCCGGGACACTTCCACTAAACCCTGACGAGGAGGCACCAAGACAATGTTCTCATCATAAAACCATCGGACGATTCCAAGATACCAGCGTGATCCTAAAAAATCTAGTGAAATTTGAGAAGAAGAGTCAAAACTCTCGTCGGGATGCCTTACGGGCGATGAAGAGGCGAGGAGTAAAAAGAATTCCTAACTCTCGATATATATAATCCTAAATGACTCAAAACATTTTCTAGACACAACTCGGCTGCTCAAAAGCGATCAAGCGGTGGGGCTCCTAAGGTCGGGAAGGCTCGATTACCAACTTATAGCGCCCTCGATGCGGCTATATCTCCCGTGTCGAAGCACGACTTAGAGGCATAACTGCATTGAAAGCAATGTCATAAGTGAGGTAATCTTCACACAACCGATGTAATACATAAGGAAAGAGATACATAGTTGGCTTACAATCGCCACTTCACACAATACATGAGTAAAGCATTACATCATATAGATACAATCAAGGTCCGACTACGGAACAAAATAAAAAAGACTACCCCAAATGCTACAAGATCCCGATCGTCCCAAGCTGAGCTCCACTCTTGATCAACTGAAGCGAAACAACACAATGAACAAGATCTTCATCGAGCTCCTCCTTGAGCTCGGATCGTCACTGCTGGTTTCATCGGCACTGCAAACTGGTTTTGGAAGTATCTGTGAGTCACGAGGACTTAGCAATCTCACACCGAGATCAAGACTATTTAAGCTTATTGGAAGGATGGAGTAATGAGGTGGAGCTGCAGCAAGCGACTAGCATATATGGTGGCTACAATCGCAAAAGAGAGCAAGAAGAGAAGCAAAACGCGGTCGTGAAGCTAGTAGCGATCAAGAAGTGATCCTGAAACTACTTCGTCAAACATAACTCCAACACCGTGTTCACTTCCGGACTCCGCGAGAGAAGAGACCATCACGGTTACACCGCGGTTGATGTATTTTAATTAAAAGGTCAACCGGGTTTTCTACAACGGACATTAACAAATTCCCATCGCCTCATAACGCGGGCACGGCTTTCGAAAGATAATACCCTGCGGGGTGTCCCAACAGCCCATTATAAGCTCTCGCGATCAGCGAAGGATATTCCTTCTACCGGAAGACCGATCGGTCTCGGAATCCGGACTACAAGACATTTCGACAATAATAAAACAAGACCAGCAAAGCCGCCCGATGTGCGACAAATCCCGATAGGAGTCGCACGTCGTCGTTCTCGGGGCACACGGATAAGTCAAGCTCGAGTAAAACCAAGCCTCGAGTTTCCCGTGGTGGCCCCTTGAGATTGCTCGGTTCGGACCAACACTCGAAGAACAGCGGCGGGGGCTAAAATAAAGATGACCCTTGAGTCTGCAGAACCCAAGGAAGGGGTATATGTGGTAGGTAGTCAAATGGTAAAACCAAGGTTGGGCCTTCTTTGGAGGAGTCTTATTCAAAGCGAACTGTCAAGGGGTCCCATAAATCACCCAACAGCGTTAGGGGCGCAAAATCTAGGAACATAATACCAATATGGCGGAAACTAGAGGCGGCAAGAGTGGAACAAAACACGGGCATAAGGCCGAGCCTTCCACCCTTTACCAAGTATATAGGTGCATTAATTAAATAAGAGATATTGTGATATCCCAACAAGTAAACATGTTCCAACAAGGAACAACATCTCCATGTTCCACAAGGAACAAACTTCAATCTTCTGCAACTAACATCACTATAAGAGGGCTGAGCAAAGCGGTAACATAGCCAATCAACGGTTTGCTAGGACATGGTGGGTTAGAGGTTTGACATGGCAATTTGGGAGGCTGACAAGCAAATGGTAGGCATCGTAGCATTGGCATAGCAAAAAAGCGAGCAAACTAGCATAGCAAAGATAGTAGTGATTTGAGGGTATGATCATCTTGCACGAGATCCATAAGGAAGAAGAACGAGTCCAAGAAGAAGACAAGCATGCGTGGTCGCACGAATCCTCACAACTCCGGAGCGAAAGCGAAGCTAACGAGAGAAGCAAACCGGAAAGAAACAAACAACATAGTAAGCGCACAAGCATAAACATGTCATGATGCACAAACAAGTATGATGCATGTCCGGTTTAAAGAGGCATGGCATGGAAAAATGCAACAAATAATATTACAAATTAAGTGGAGCTCAATATGCAGCGAGTTGAATATTGATGAAACACCACATTCAATCATTTAGTTAGCTCTCGGTTATGTGCGAACAACATTAAATGTTATTAAACATGGCAAGAGGGTGAAGCATGAGCAAACGAACTAGTTAGGCAAGTTTAAATGAGGCGGAAGCAACAAACAACAATTAGGAAAATCCTCATGTCATTTAGCAATTTTAAGAAAACAACAATTTTAAAATTTTAAATGTTGTTATCATGATCACGGATGACATATGCAAATCTTATGCAATTTTACGAAAATGTTGATATGAGCATGTTATGAAGCATTTGGTCACTATGGCGGAACAAAGCGGGTGCCCGACAGCGAATCCGAAAATGATGCCACGACAACATATCAGTTCCGGTAGCTCACGGAGATACGGTGCAAAAGAAGTGGCGTGGCGAGTCATGCAAGATGGTGGGGTGCTCCGGTTACGGGTTCCCACGGGTCGACGGCATGGCAAACAAGGAAGGCGATGCGAAACAAGCGGAACGCGGTTACACTGCGATTGATGTATTTTAATTAAGGTCAACCGGGTTTTCTACAACGGACATTTACAAATTCCCATCTGCCACATAACGCGGGCATGGCTTTCGAAAGATAATACCTGCGAGGGTGTCCCAACAGCCCATTATAAGCTCTCGCGATCAGCGAAGGATATTCCTTCTCTGGGAAGACCCGATCAGTCTCGGAATCCCGGACTACAAGACATTTCGACAGTAATAAAACAAGACCAGCAAAGCCGCCCGATGTGCCGACAAATCCCGATAGGAGTCGCACGTACGTCGTTCTCAGGGCACACCGGATAAGTCAAGCTATGAGTAAAACCAGGCCTCGAGTTTCCCCGTGGTGGCCCCGCAGGTTGCTCGGTTCGGACCAACACTCGAAGGAGGACTGGCCCGGGGGGGCTAAAATAAAGATGACCCTTGAGTCTGCAGAACCCAAGGGAAGGGGTATATGTGGTAGGTAGTCAAATGGTAAAACCAAGGTTGGGCCTTGCTGGAGGAGTCTTATTCAAAGCGAACTGTCAAGGGGGTCCCATAAATCACCCAACCACGTTAAGGGACGCAAAATCCGGGAACATAATACCGATATGATGGAAACTAGGGCGGCAAGAGTGGAACAAAACACCAGGCATAAGGCCGAGCCTTCCACCCTTTACCAAGTATATAGGTGCATTAATTAAATAAGAGATATTGTGATATCCCAACAAGTAAACATTTTCCAACAAGGAACAACATCTCTGTCGATTGTACTAAAGTAGGGGTACCTTAGTATCCCGAACTTGTGCTGCAGGCGATCATGACACCAGCGGCAAGGCTTGCGAGGCGCCCGCCAAAACCCTCCACCGTTCTTTATTACTGCCATTCAAGAACAAAGTACTAACCAAGAAAGCGAAGGCCCGGCAAGAGGAGCTTGCAGGGAAGGCCAACAAGGCATCACTAGAAGACTTGCTTGGCGCCCAGCGTCCGGCAAGGCCAGGCAACCGTGACAAGCTTGCCGGCACAACAAAAGAAGGGCATGACAAGGCACTTGCAGCAGCAAGGGCTCACCAAACTCCAGCGCACCCGACGTGTCATCACAAGGCCATCCCAAGGGCGCGTGGCGAGGCACTACGCAGCCATGCGGGCCGAGGTGTAAGCGGAGTGACAGGCGCCATCGTGGCAACCGGTGGCTCACCTATGATCGTTTCTTTACCTTTGTTGGGGCGACAGACGGGCATTTAATGCCCTTGTCCCTTCCGTCGAGTTAGGTAGAGGGCTTTGTGCCTTGTTGTACCAACCTGCGTTTTACCTTTCTACCCCTCTTCCTCGCTGCCACCTCTAGGTGCCCCCTTGAACTATAAAAGGAGGCCCGTGCGCGCGTAGAAGGGGTTCGATCCATTCGACACCACAACACCACCATACGCTCGCATGCCGGCGAGATCAAATCTAATCACAAAAGCAGCGAGTAGGGTTTTATCTCTCCGGAGAGCCGAAGCTGGGTAAAATGCCCGTCTCCCAGCGCTCGACCTCGATCTGCTCTGCGCCGCCCTCCGCTCCTTGCCGGACTAGAAGGGCCCCAGTGCCCCATAGGTGCTCGAGCCCGAGAGACACGCCCGACATCTTTGGCGCGCCCGGTAGGGGCGTCGAGTCGTGAGCATCGATCCGGTCTCCGCGCGCTACATCAACGTCATCGTCAACATGCCACCGAAGAAGAAGCCTTGGAGGTGGCGCGCTCTCTCGTCGATTCCGCCACCACATTTGGAGCAAGCAGGCGGTGGAGTGGGCGCCGGCGGAGGCGGCGAGTGCCGTCAGCGGGACTCGCGTCGTCACGAGATCCAAAAACAAGGCCCATAGCGTCGGCGACCGTGCGACACCGCACCCTTCCGGGAGGTGCAAAAGGTCAACAACGCCCGGTGCTCCCTAGCACCGTGCTCGCGATGGAACAAGGCCAAGCTGGTGGAGTTGCGGGGCCTTCGAGGTCGACGCATGCGCCCGCATCTTTGGCCGAAAGCGAATCTGTCGCCCGGACGGGTGTTGCACCTCCCAATCGGTTGGGAGTCCAAGCACATCCGTTCCTCGCGCCGTTAAATCGCCACCGCCACCCAAGACAGCGGAGAAGCGCTGGCGAGCCGGCTGCTTCTAGACTACCCTCGGGGCCGCACAAGATCGGCGGCCGGAGGATGACCATATACAACCTCATCGGCCGCCAGCGGCGACAAACCCCGGCCGGCGTATCGAGGCCCGACAAAGCGCCGGCGCAAGCCAGCGCCGACAAGACCGCTGAAGTGCCACCTCCATGCACTCCCAGCCCGAAGGCCAAGATCGCCCGACTCGCCGGACCAACCCGGCGCCCGACTCCACGCGTCGTCGGACCCGCGAACTTCGCCGCGATCAACGCCCGTCCTCCAAACGGCAACACGAAGCGCCCTTTTCGTATCGGCGCTGGAAAGCGGCGTCAATCGACCAGCGGCTGGGCCCGCTATCGGCAGCGCGCACCGGAGAACGAGGCGACTTGCGTCTGCGGCGGAGTTGCCTGCGTTCACCGCGAGCTGCGGCAAGTCCGATGGCCCAAAACCAAGAACTTCAAGCGGGCGTGCGAGAAGTATGATGGCAGGATACATCGTCGGAGTTCCTCGGCATCTACACCATCGCGGTGCGAGGCTGCGGGGCGCTGACGAGAAGATCTCGCCAACTACTTCCCTGGTACTCAAGCCAAGCGTCGAGATCTTGGCTCATGCACTTGCGGACGGCTCTATCTCTTCATGGGCGGACTGTGTCATCGGTTTGTCGGCGCCTTCTGGTGACCACAAACCCCATGGCGAAGCGATCTGCATTGCTTGTCGAGAAGGAGGAGAGCCCTAGCATAAATACATATCTGAAGATTCAGCCAAGTGCAGCGCAACATCGAACGTCCACCTGCGCGGTTATCGGTAGCGTTTCATCGAAACGTCGCGTACCGCGGGATGAGGAGAGATGGCGATGTGCAAGATCGAGATGTCGTGAGCTCTATGCTCGGCGACAAGTGTGCGGGCTGAGGAGGAGGAAAATCCCGGAGAGGTTGCGGGGCGAAGGATCGGCGGTGAGGATGCCGCCCGGCAAGGAAGAACCGGCGGCGGAACAGAAAAAGAAAGGCTAAGGATGTGCTGGCTGTTGAGCATTCCGGCAGCGGGCCCGGTTCCGACAAGGCCAAAGCCGATGACTCGGCGAGCCGTCGTAGCCGCCGACAAGCGAGGATAGCTCCGGCAAGCGTTATTGCAAGATCCACGCACCAAGGGCCATGATCTCTAAACCTGCAAAAAGTAGAGCAGATGGTGAACTCTGAGAAAGCTAATCTGGCCGCGCGATAAGGAAGAAAGCCAGGGAGGTGGCGGAGGATCCGGCAAGCTTCCCTTGGGGAGGCACCCTTGGCAAGAGCTAAGCATGGCGGGTAGACAGAGCCTCCGCGGCGCGACAAGACGAAGATGAAGATGAGGATGATGAGATGGAGGAAGATGGGGTGATGACCAGGAGTTTGAGGAAGGCAGAGGTGTTGTGCATCGGCGGGCGGCCTCTGCACTCCTCGCACCGCCAACTCAAGCGGTGGGTGCGAAGTGAATCTGTGAGCCGTCCGTCGAGCACGCAAGCCTCTGAAGTGGTCCAGCCCGCCCATCGTCTTCGACGTTGAGGACCACCCTGATCGCGTCACTGCAGTCGGGTGCTTGCCGATGTTGGTTTCGCCAACAATCCGCAACCTCAAGATCACAAAGATGCTAGTTGACGGCGGGGCCAGCCTGAACCTGATTTCCTCTGCAGTACTCAAGAAGCTCCAGATCCCCGACAGCGAGCTTGAGAAGACCGACACCTTTCAAGGGATAAATCCGGGAAGGAGCCAGCCCAAGGGGAAGATCACGTTGCCAGTGACGTTCGGCAGCGAACTGAACTTCAGGACTGAGAGGGTCACATTCAATGTTGTTGATATCCCATTACCCTACAATGGGATACTCGGCAGACCAGCGCTTACCAAGTTCATGGCAGCCTCTCACTATGCATACAATGTGCTCAAGATGCCTGGTCCGATGAGTGTCATCTCTGTCCAAGGCGACAAGAGGGATGCACTCATCTGCGCCGACAAGATCTACCGGGAAGCAGCAGCATGGCGAGCCTTGAGCCACTTGCCTGAAGCTCCCGGGGAAGAAGAAAGCTAAGTCCAAGTCCGGCAAGAACAGCTCGATGCCCCTCCGGCAAGTGCACCTCCCGAGTGCTGCGCTGCCGTCGAGGCCTTTCATCGAGCTCCACCGGCAAGTCTTGAGAAGGCAAAAGCAGACCAACCAAAGACTAAGTCCGGCAGAAGCGGCTCTGGTGCTCACTCCGGCAAGCCCGCCTCTCCGGTGCAGCGCTACTCATCGAGGGCCGCCATCGAGCTCTGCCCGGCCGATGAGGCAAAAGCTGCCAAGCTTGAACTTTGAGTTGTGCTCCTGAAAGTCCATACCTTGTATGAAGAACCCGGCTTGAGAGGGTCGAATCGTGGTTAGGTTGCGCCATCGATCCGTTTCGAGTCCGCTCGACGATAAAAGCACACATAACCAGCCCGACAAGTTCTTCCCGGGGCAACAACGCCATGATTTCTGCTGATGTCCTGCGCTCAACAAGTGCGTTTGCGCCCGAGCAGTTCCCGAAAGTGTGAGGATGAAAACATACAGGGGAGATCGGGGAAGAAGCACAACCTCGACGGATAGCTGAAGGGCGGAAAAGCTAAGTCACCCAAGCTTTTATGCAGAGCACTTTTTAGTCCTATGACCTTGTGTTATGTCCTCGGCGTTCATCCTTTATCGAAAAACCTGTCTTGGAGGAACCAACTCGGGGTTAAGTTGCGTCCTTGCTTTGTTTCGAGTCCGCTCAACAATACAAGTCTTTGCAACTGGCAGAAGGTTTCTTGCGGATACAACACCGCTGCAGGCTCTTTGATGTCAGCGCTCAGCAAGTGTGTTAAGCGCCCGGCAAGTTCCCTCGAAGCGTGGGGTTAAAAGCATTACAAGGGATATGGCGAAGTAGAGGGCGTAACGTAGCAAGCCTTGCCGTGGGGTGTCCTTCGTATGAGAAACTTGTGCGTGATGGAACCGACTTGTGGTTGAGTTGCGCCCTTGGTTTGTTTCCGAGTCCGCTCAACAATACAAGTCTTGCTGCAACCAACCCGAGAAGGTTTCTTTGGGAAGCAACACCGCCGGCTGCTGATGTTCCACACTCAGCAAGTGTGTTAAGCGCCGACAAGTTCCCTAGAGGCGTAGAGCATAAACATCTGAAGGGCAAAAGCATGGCATCGCTTTACAAAGTCATGCCAAAATAAAATAAATAATAAACTTATTACAACCTTGTCTCAGTTATTTTCGTGGCTATAATAACAGTGACAAGGAGAAGCCAGTAGCTGGTCTGGTCTGAGGCCCGGCAAGCCAGCCTCGGCGAGGACTGCAAGTGCGGAGTTCTTCGTTGCGGGCGAGAATCTTGGAAGCCACAACATCGGCGACAAGGGCAAAGGAAGGCGCCCGGCACAGGTCTTGGCGGAGCCGAGTTGCAGGGGCTGCAAAGGCCAAGATTTCTCCCGGCAAGCTAGAGTCGCCCGGGGCTCGGCATCGAGATAAGTTTTCATCCTCATCGTGCACCCTCTTATGGGTGAGGAGGCGGAGCCCGTCCTTGAGCAGTGTGCCTTGTAAAAAGAAGCTGTCTTGTGGAGGAGCGAGTCGCGGCCAAGTTGCGCCCTTGATTTGTTTCCGAGTCCGCTCAACAACACAAGCGCGCTGCAACTGGCCCGACTAGGTTTCTTGCCAGAAGCAACACCGCCAGACTCTTGACGTTCCGCACTCAACCTGGCGTGTTGCTTGACAAGTTCCCTAAAAGCGTAGGGTGGGAAAATACAAGGCACAAAATCAAGTAAAGGACTTAATATGGTAAGCACTCCCCTCTTTTCATTAAAAACATCCCAATTTAGTACAAGTCCATAGAGGATGAAAAACATGATAGAGAGGATTACAGATTTTAAATACAGCTAAGGCAGAAGGCTTACAAATTGAAAGATAAGATGCCGTAATCCCTCTCTGTTTCTCTGTTAGGGAGGTAGGTCAAGAGGCCCGACAAGAGAAGCTTGCGGGGGAGGGCAAAAGGCGCCTAGGTGAGCTCTGGTGCGAGAAGACACCAAGAGAACTTCGGGGCCGGCAGGGAGCTTGGCGGAGGCAGGCGCGGAGGGCGGAGCTTGAAGGCAGGCGGCGGGGCGTCGGCCACGCTGTTGAGGCACCTCGCCCTCGTACTCCGACAGCGGCCTTGCCGCCACCCTCTTCCTCTTCCGCAGCCTCCCTCGCTAGCCGCCCAAGAGGCGGCCCAGGGAGTTCGAGGCGGCGACCCGGATGATGGGGTCGCCGGTGGCCTGGCGTGTCAAGCGCCTAGTCGGACCCGCCATCCTCGTCGTCGCTGTTGCTCCCCTCCTCGTCACTCTCGCTCGAGGAGGGCCTTCGCTATCGGAGGAGCTGTCCACCAGACATCTCGCCCGGGTGCGGAGTCCCCAAAGACCTTGGCGCGAAGGTCGCCCTCCATTAACAAAATGGAGGGTAAACCCCGCCGTCAAGCTGTGGATCTTGGTGACGTCTTCCACCCTCGAGCAAGTACATCACGCCGGGGCTGGGGATCGACACTCACTCGAGTGCGCTGATCCCACCCCTCATGCTCAACTCCAACATCTCGGCGGGTCCGGTTCCGCCAGCTTCATGAGCAGGGCAGGGAGTCGGGCGGCGACGAGGTGCTCGGCGCAGTTGTGAAGAACTCCGAGGTCGTCCTGGTATGGACATTGCGAGAAAGGAGCCGCCAGCGGAGGCAGGGGTGGCGCCTCGCCCGGCCGCCTCTCCCGGCGCTCAGACCACGTCCACGACCTCGTCCGCGGCCTCGCCCCCTCCCTCTTCCCCTCACGGCCGGCTCCGCCTGCAGTCTGAGGATAGGGAGAGGCGCTGCTGAGTGGCGACCCTAGCCGCCACCGAAGAAGGACCAGGATTCCCTCCCTCCATGGCAGATGGGAGGAAGAGTGCGGAAGTTGAAGGAAGAGGAAGAGGATGGAGTGCGGGATTTTTTGCGCTCCCCTTCCGCCCTTCTTAAAGGAGGCGAGGTGGGGGCTCGGCGCCCGCTCAGCCAGAGGCGCGAGGCGGAGGAGGCGGGGCCGACCCACCATCTCCGCCCGTGTGGCCAGTCTCCCACCTTCGCCGCCCGACCCCCGCGCATGGGAGCCGTGTGGCGCGAGGCAGGCGGCGGATGAAGTGACCTCGCCCTGCCCGTGATCACGGGGTGGGCGCCTTGAATCGCACACACCACCCACGTCTCCCACGCGCCGCAATCGGCAGCGTCTGTTGCGGGAGGCGCGGTGGACCACGGAGCCGATTCATGCGGACCCAGGCCCGTGTGCCGTGCACTGTTTTGGGCCTGGCCCAACAATGCTCGGCACCGTGTATGGCCCGAGCCGAGGCTCTGTCGGTGTACTAAAGTAGGGGTACCTTAGTACCCGAACTTGTCTGCAGGCGATCGCTGACACCAGCGGCAAGGCTTGCGATGCGCCGCCAAGGCCCTCCACCGTTCCTTATTACTGCCATTCAAGAACAAAGTACTAACCAAGAAAACGAAGGCCCCAGCAAGAGGAGCTTGCCGGGAAGGCCAACCAAGGCATCACCAGAAGACTTGCCGCGGCCCCAGCGTCCGGCAAGGCCCGGCGGCGGCAAGCTTGCCCGACACAGCAAGAGAAGGGCATGACAAGGCACTTGCCGTGGCAAGGCTGCCACCCAAACTCCAGCGCACCCAGCGACGTGTCATCACAAAGGCCATCCCAAGGAGCGCGTGGCGAGGCACTCGCAGCCATGCGGGCCGGTGTAAGCAGGCTGACAGGCGCCATCGTGGCAACCGTGGCTCACCTAGCAGTCGTTTCTTTACCTTGTTGGGGCGACCAGACGGGCATTTAATGCCCTTGTCCCTGCCGTCGAGAGTTAGGTAGGGGCAACCTTTGTTGTCTGTATTGTACCAACCTGCGTTTTACCTTTCTACCCCCCTTCCTCGCTGCCACATGTAGGTGCCCCTTGAGACTATAAAAGGGCGGCCCATGCGCACGTAGAAGGGTTCGATCCATTCAACACCCACAACACCACCATACGCTCGCATGCCAGCGAGATCAAATCTAATCACAAAAAGCAGCAGTGGGGTTTTATCTCTCGGAGAGCCCGAAGCTGGGTAAAATGCCCGTCTCCCAGCTCGACCTCGATCTGCTCTGCGCCGCGACCTCCGCTCCTTGCCGGACTAGAAGGGCCCCTAGTGCCCCATAGGTGCTCGAGCCACAGAGACACGCCCGACAATCTCCATGTTCCCACAAGGAACAAACTTCAATCTTCACTGCAACTAACAACACTATAAGAGGGGCTGAGCAAAGCGGTAACATAGCCAATCAGCGGTTTGCTAGGACATGGTGGGTTAGAGGTTTGACATGGCAATTTGGGAGGCTGACAAGCAAATGGTAGGCATCGTAGCATTGGCATAGCAAAAGCGAGCAAACTAGCATAACAAAGATAGTAGTGATTTCGAGGGTATGATCATCTTGCCTAAGATCCCGCAAGGAAGAAGAACGAGTCAAGAAGAAGACAAGCATGCGTGGTCATACGAATCCTCACAACTCCGGAACGAAACCGAAGCTAACGAGAGAAGCAAACCGGAAAGAAACAAACAACATGGTAAACACACAAGCATAAACATGTCATGATGCACAAACAAGTATGATGCATGTCCGGTTTAAAGAGGCATGGCATGGCAAAATGCAACAAATAATACTACAAATTAAGTGGAGCTCAATATGCAATGAGTTGAATATTGACGAAACACCACATTTCAATCATTTAGTTCGCTCTCGGTTATGTACCCGACAACATTAAATGTTATTAAACATGGCAAGAGATGAAGCATGAGCAAACGAACTAGTTAGGCAAGTTTAAATGAGGCCGGAAGCAACAAACGACAATTCTGGAAAATCCTCATGTCATTTAGCAATTTTTAAGAAAACAACAATTTTAAACAATTTAAATGTTGTTATCATGATGCGGATGACATATGAAAATCTTATGCAATTTTACGAAAATGTTGACATGAGCATGTTATGAAGCATTTGGTCACTATGGCGGAACAAAACGGGTGCCACGGCAACGAATCCGAAAATGATGCCACGGCAACATATCAGTTCGGTAGCTCACGGAGATACGGTGCAAAAGGAAGTGGCGTGGCGAGTCATGCAAGATGGTGGGGTGCTCCGGTTGCGGGTTCCCCGGATCGGCGGCATGGCAAGCGAGGAGAGCGATGCACGAAACAAGCAGACGCGGTGCAAACATCGGTTCATCTCATACAACATGCATTCGGTCCACGGACGGCGTCTCGAGGTTATACCTTGAGGCATGCATTTTCAAAGCGGACGGTTCAGAGAGGAAGTAGTCGTTCACGGGTCATCGAGGAAGTAGAGAAGTAGTTGTACCGGCGGCGGTAGTCGTACCACGAGTTATAGTCGAACTTGGCGAATAGCGTCCTCGAGGGTAGTCGTGGTACTTGGGGTCTTCGGACTTGTCGGTCTAAGTTCTTGCGGCGATAGTGGCACATAGCAAGCGATAGTCGAACTTGAAGGGTCGTCAACGTTGTGGGACTTGGCGCATCACCGGGTGTAGTCGTACCACGAGGTCCTGCCGGGATGGTCTTGGCCTTAGTAGTGATTGAAAGCGGGGCCTTGCGGAGACAACCTTGAAGCATGCTGCGGTTGAAGGGCATGGGTCTTCTTCCGCAAGGAACAAAAATGGGCGGCTGCGGCTGATCACGGTCGCGAGGTCGGCCTTGATCAGCGCAAAGTGGCCTTCGTTAGCGAGAGAAGCGGCAGAGGCGCAACAGCAGGTCGGCCTTGTGAAGCGAAGCGGCGCTACGCAAGCGCGATCTCGGTGAAAGCGGCGCCCGCTTGAGGCGGGGGCAGGGCTGCTGAAGCGAGGCAGCGGCGTCGGAGTAAACGAGGAGGCGGCGAGGCGATGATGGCAGCCAGGCTCGTGAGGCGTGCTCGATGGAGATACTTGAGCAGGCGGTGGAGCATGGGCAGGGGTGATCTGGTCGTCCTCCTCGCCCTAGACAAGGCGAGGCAGGGGTCTTGGCGCGAGGGCTCCGGCAAGCAGGGCACATGGCGGGCTGGCGGCAGGCGGCGGGATCGGGAGAGATCTTGGTGTCTTGGTCGGGGCGGAGGAAGATCGGCAGGAGGAGAGAGGCTAGCGGCTGACGGGGTTGAGGGCTGCTGGTGAGGATCGAGGAAGAGGAGATGGCGTGAGGAGGCAATCGAGAGAGATGGGGATCGGGACGAGGAGCTAGGGTTAACAGTGCGCCGGCTGGGCCTGTGGAACGGCCTTAGAGGCCGGCCCGGGTAGGGAAGGAAGTGGCCAGAGGCCTGGCTCGAGGCCTAGCTGGGCTCTCTTCTCCCTCTCTCTTATTTCCTTTAGCAGAAAACAAATTAGAGAGAAGAAAAAGAAAGAGAGGGTTAAGGAAAGAATTTGCGCACGGGGGTAAGTTTCCCGGACTCGAAAAAAATGCGCTTGTTCCAAGAAAAATGGTGTGGGCAAGATTGCAAGAATTAAATTCAAAGTCATTTGAATTTAATTCAAATGGTTTGAACAAGGACTAGGATTTAGAAGTGTCCAAAAATGTTGAGAATTTTTGGTGGAGCTCCGGAAAATGATGAAAGAATAAATGGCAAAGTTGGAGATCAAGAATTAAGACAACAAAGGCATTGGGATTTTACAAGTGTGTTATGGTGAATTCCAAAAATGGAATATTTACTATAGCTCCCTAAATATCGAGAGGATATGTTTTAAAGAGAATCACCATGTGAATTCCCTCGATTTAAATGGATCAAAGATCCATGCCATTTATTTAGTTGAGTTGCAAAAGATTTATGAGATGATGGCATGATGACATGATGCAATACAAAAATAAGCATGCACAAATGAAACACACGGCGAAACTCGGAATATCTGGAAGTCTTCTGGAGCATCGGGCTCGGGGCGTTACAAAACCGAGCCATGAGAATTTGGCTCCTCTGGTAGTAGTGGGGGATGATGACGAGACCCTGCGGTGGCTTGGTGATTGTTGCAATGGGTGGGTCCTGTTGTGGCCAAAAGTGCGCTTTGTGCAGGCGGTGGGAGCACACCCACGAGCACCTGATTAGGTATGAACATCAACACCTCACCTACTCAATTAGCGTCGGCTGTCGTGCTGGGTGATAGCGGAGGGGGTGAGGAAGAGGCTCCATTAATCATTGGTGACGTTGCCATAGATGAGGATGAGGATGACGATGACACTCAACAATATGTCAATACTGGCGCCTACTTAGGGTTTGAGCATCATGAGTCGGTGCCTGAATTGCCGCCTCCGGAGTCTGAACGTATTATGGACAACCTTCCGGTACCAAAGAAGTCTAGGAAGAGACCGAGGAAAGGCAAAAAAGCTGATTCTATGATCCAGCCGCCTCAACAGCCTCGGGTTCAAGACCTTATAGATATCCCCGGTGTGGCAAAATGGCATATCGCCGGTGAACCAATCCTACCTGAAGCAGCGATAGGGGCCAGATTCGGTGATGTAAGGAGACTTCATGACGATGTGCTGTGGAGAGAGAAAGGCCTCATCGCCTCAAAAAATCCAGGATACCCACTCTACGTGGTTAACGTGCCGCGGTAATTATCGTACATTGACACATTCCCCGCGGGCAAGTTCTTCCTTGATTCGGTTACATCTTCAACATGTATCACTGGAAGTAGCTGGATTTTACGTTTGTCCGCCTTTATGCCTTGCACATGAACTACCTCATCGGGGTTGAGCAGATACCTTTTATCTGTGTCGCCGACCCATACTTCATGCATGAGGGCTTCTTGGCAGTCTGCGCAAAGCACTGTGAATTCGTGAGGACTACCTCATCAATTTCATGCTCGCCAATAAGGACAAGGAGGCGATTCTCGTGCCTTATCATCCCTTGTAAGTCATCCGCTTGGATATCCTTCCTTCGATTTCAATCATTCATTTGCACGGTGGAGGCTAATTAATTTGAGGTGTACTTATTTTGCGTAGCGCGGGCATGCCATCCTCATCATCCTCTACCCCGATACTCCCACGCTCTTTACTTGGACTCCTCGAAGAACATTACCAAAAAGGATTACACCCACATCAAGTCTGTTCTCGACAGTGCTATCTTTTACTACAGCAAAGGGGGTGGAGAGGTCAACGACAAGAAGACAAGGAACGATAGGCCTGCCTTCAGCCATAAGACCGACTTCTGCTGTATCCAGCAACCGACTGATTCTCTTAATGATGGATTATATTTCCTACACCACATGCTGGAGTATAGAAAGGATCACCAGAACCTTCGCATGTCACCTAAATCCGGCGATGCCCATATTCTGCAATGGGAAAAGCACCTAGGAGATATCGAGGATCATCGACTTCGAGCTGCATTCTATCGCATCTAGCGCGAACTTGCCCAAATCATCATGAAGGAGGTCCTAAAAAACAAGGATGTTCTATGAAGAAGGAGAAATGTCGCGGGAAGACGTCCGAACACGCGTAGCCTCTCAGTGTCTCGACATGAAGCCTTACACTAAGCTCGGGGACTTTCTCCCTGGCATGGATGGATGGCACGACATGTTGGAGTGATTGTCGATATATGATAATATGTCAGTTTAGTCCATCCTTTCTGTATGACAAAACTTTGAGTTATGCACGGATAAACTTTATTTGTGATGTAAATAAATCGTCCTCCTCTCTACTAGCGAAGATCACTCTAGTTAGGGCATTTTGGGTGTGACGAACTTTGTTATTTATGCTTATGATATGTTGCTTCTATTTATGCCAAGTCTGTCTCTTTCTGATGCTCAACTATATATGTTGCATATCATCAACTCATGTGATGATGTAGGTGCATAGATCATCGATGGCGAAGAAGTGCTACGCCAGGAGTATACGATGAGTGGCGAGTGTCGAGGCCTAGGTGTACCGGTTTCGGTTTCGAGCAACAACCCGATGAGTTAGTTTAGGTTCACGCTAATGCGAGAGAGGATCGAACTCATATACTTCATAGTTCGCTCTCACTCATAGTGTAGCTCTTCTCACATATATCATTGTTTAGATGGATGCGATGTAGTTGCAAGTGTCGAGACTTATATCGCTATTTTCGAGATGATGACGAGAGACCACTTTGTGTTGGATGATGATTATGATGATGACATGATTTGATGAGACTATTTGTATGTATATGCTATGATTACATTTGTATGTGTATGATATGCTAAAGATTATTGTATAAAGCCTATTCAAATACAAAACAAATATGCAGAAAAAAAACAAAAACTAATAAAACTAGCAGTAGCGAGGGGAACAAGTTAGCAGTAGTGCTCCCTTACGATGGCGCTTCTGCTAAAAGCATACAGATATTAGCGACAGCGCTCTTGAAAAAGCGCTCTTGCTAGCTAATCGTCTCAACGTATATGTAATTTTGATTGTTTCATACTATTATATTACCCGTTTTGGATGTTTATGGGCTTTACTTTACACTTTTATATCATTTTTGGGACTAACCTACTAACCGGAGGCCCAACCCGAATTGCTGTTTTTTGCCTATTTCAGTGTTTGAAGAAAAGGAATATCAAACGGAGTCCAAACGGAATGAATCCTTCGGGAGCGATCTTTTTGGAACAAACGCAATCCAGGAGACTTGGAGTGGACGTCAAGAAGCAGCCGAGGCGGCCACGAGGCAGGAGGGCACGCCCTAGGGGGGTAGGCGCGCCCCCACCCTCATGGGCCCCTCGTGGCTCCCCTGACCTACCTCCTTTGCCTATATATACTCCCGTACCCTGAAAACATCTAGGAGCACCACGAAAAACTATTTCCACCGCCGCAACCTTCTGTATCCGCGAGATCCCATCTTGGAGCCTTTGCCGGCGCTCCTGGAGGGGGAATCGACCATGGAGGGCCTCTACATCATCTCCAAGGCCTCTCCGATGAGTTGTGAGTAGTTTAGCATAGACCATCGGGTCCATAGTTATTAGCTAGATGACTTCTTCTCTCTCTTTGAATCTCAATACCAAGTTCTCCTCGATCTTCTTGGAGATCTATTGATGTAAGGCGGAACCCTAGGGGCGATCTTTCATGTTGGAGAGGATCCCTATGAGGAACACGAAGAGCGCATACGAGAAGAAGCGGGGAAATCACGGGGAAGCGAAAGAAAACACTCAACCAACACGAATATGATCACACATGTGCTAGATCCAAGAAACACAAAGAGATACGATCCAAATTCAACAAAGGACGATACAAGTGGCGGTAGCTCATCTCAGAGGAGGTCTTAAATCCATGAGGATCTTCCCATAAAAGTGCAGAATCCATGGTGGATCTTCTCCGAAGAGGCCGCGGTCTCTCACGAGGAGGAGATCCGTATGGATGAGCAAAGCTCAATCTCAAATGAGAAAATCCTTTGCTAACCCTAACTAGGAGGTGGAGGAGTATATATATAGTCTAGAGCCACGAAGGGTTAAGTGAGGGCGAAGGGGTACATGGGCTCGGCCCAATACACTGTGCACAGACAGGGTTCAGATGTCCGTAAGGCGGCGGTCGACCGGGAGCTCGCGGGGGTCCGGACGTCCGGGGTTCTTCGGATGTCCGTAGATTAGGTTCTGTCGCCGTGGTCTCGGACGTCTGTAGTGGTCCGGTCGTCCGGAGCCTGGAAGGTGTCGGACGTCCGGTCCTGGCCGGTCGTCCGGTCGCTGTAGCTTTTGCTGGCCTGAGTTCCTCGGGCTATGGTGACCTTCAGGGGCCGGACGGCCGGGCTGGGCAGGTCGTCCGGTGGTTATAGCTTGAGGCAGCTTCTTCTCTTGGTCCTTGTACTTGGCGTCCTTGCTAGCTCGTCCATTGGGTGTGGGTGCTCCGTGGCTTTCCCCCAAGTACCTGATCATGCATAGGACACACGTTGGAGGTAGTAGCCATGTCTCACATGTAGAAAGTGAAGGTTTGGAGAGGAGCGAGTTCACCTTATGTACAATGGCATATATTCGAGGTCTTGTCATATGTCCTCTTGGGGTTTGGAGAGTAGCCGGAGTGTACATGGGGATGAACGTGGGATGCTCCGCATCATCTCACCCCCCTTGGGAAAGATCCGACCTCGGATCGTGATCCTCATCACCATGGAAACGGTTGTCGTGGACGGACTTGTAGTTGGACGAAGTTGAAGACATGGTGCAATCCCAGTAGTCCAAGGTGTCTCCGGAGTGATAGACATGCAAAAAGAGCAAACACAAGCGACACTTGGAAATACAATGGTTAGCGCACACAAAGTGTCCATCATGTAAGAATGAGTCTGTGCTGCAAGATAGTGTGTGGCAAGGCACAAGATGCTTATCCAAAAGATGTAGAATGAGATGTAAAGCATTCATGGGAGCAAATGCAATCATTGTGTACACAAATGTGTTATGAATATGAGAAATGCAACCACGGTGCAAAATGATGTCATAATGGGATGGTGTATCAAATGCATGAACATGGCAATGGATGCTCAATATGTGTATATTATCATGCAATTGATGGTCGACAATATTATCATGATGTATGAAAATGCCATCAAGGTAGATCACAACAAATTTGCTAAGGAAGTGAACAAGCTCATATATCATCGATGACATGGGAATACAAGATGCAACAAGGCAATCATAATGTGAGTCAATCCATGCATAGGGTGCAAACTTGTGGTGAGTATGATATTTCCATCGAGCATGACATGAGGAAGCACAATCAACAAATATGGCGGTTGTGGTACAAAAAGTCAAAGGAGTGTTGATGTACCAAAGCTCGATGTCGTTGCATGAGTGGAATTCCGAAGATGCATCCAATAAGTGCGAGCGCTCCTCAATGTGAAGGTCCATGTAGCCAATCTCCAATGTCGCTCCTCCGTTCACGAGATGTATCATGTATACAACAAGAAGGAAACAACAATGAAAGAGTGACCCATCCAATATGCGTACTTGAGGATGGCTCAAAGGGAAGGAGTTCACCTTTATGAGGATGTCGAAAATATTAGTGTTGCGCATCATGTATGCCTTCAAATAGCCAATATGTCTCATGACGGTAATGCCTTGTGAATCATTCAAAACAAAAGAACATGAAAAACACTCGGAAAAACAAATGAGGTTAGCGGAAGTGCAAAACCTATCATTCATGTGGTAAGATACCCAACAAGTGTATGCATCATGCTCATCATAAGAAAGTACAAGGGAGTATTTCATAGTATGGAGGCATATGATGCAAGAACAACCAAATACAATAGGCTCAATCAAACAAGCATGCTTCACAAGTAATATGTCCAAGTCTCCACGATCGATAAGCATAAATGCAACTATTGGAGGCAAGTGACAATGAGCAAGATATATCATGTGAGAGGCATGAGCATATATGCCATCAACCCAAGAAGCAAGTAATAGTGGAACATGGGTGATGCAACATAGCAAGAAATCATAGCGATCAAGTCAAGCAAGCTAGTAGTGCGAAGATGCAACATACTAGGGGAAATCATGGCAAGCATGTCATGTTTGCAAATAGTGGGCATGAATAATTCACATGACATAACACAATCATGAAAGCAAGATGTGAGGAAAATACCTTGAATGTATTGGTGAGAAGCCATATGTAAATAGTAATAGGTCATCATGACTCTCCCAACACAACAAATATCAATAGTATGGAGCACATGGTAAACATGGCAATAGCAAGAAGTATCTCCACCAAGCATGCAAATACACATAGGAGTAGCATAATGACGAATCATGGGTAGATGCAAGCAAGGGTCACAATTGCATGGCAAAGGCATAGAAGCAAGTATAACATGCAAAGTGAACACGGGAAAATGAGCATAAGGTGACAAGTGGTAAATAGCCCATAGTCGTGTGAGAGCCAAGTAGAAGAGAGGCGCGTAGTCCTTGCGCGAAGAGAACGGTGGTAAGGATAGTCCACAGGATCCCAAAGCAGCGTTGCTCTCAAGAGCTCGTTTCGTCAACTCTTGGGATTGAGAGGTTGACGAGTATACATGAGTACCTACACAAAACAAAGACAAAGGAAAAATCGTGTGTGCATGGTATATGTACACATCATCCATCATGATGCGCACATGCATGTGTCGGCTAGCACAAAATAGCCAATGCTCAAATAAATGAGATGCGTGATATAGAAACATGTCATCCATCATGATAGGTTTTTTGTTATGCATGGCATAATGGAGACTCAAATTGTGTAATGCATCATGAGAAATATCTAGAGCATTATTATTCATGGAATGCATAAGATGCACACAATCATGGGAATCATGCAAGGTATGGAATGCATCAAAATCTCCTAATATATATGAGGAAACTATGGGGGTCTCCTCATGAGCATTAATGGAAACATCACATGGAGAATATTTATCCCATCCAAAACAAATCATATTTGGTTCAATGTGATAATGGCATGTCATATTAGATGAATTGCGCAAATCATGCAAAGGAAGCATGGCAATATCACCACATGAAAAACAAAAGGCAATGACCATCATCTCGTCATCTATGCCATAAGTGCAAATAGGATTTATCTTAATGGAGCATGCATAGTTACTATGTTGAGATTGAAATGATGCAATATGGGAGATCTCACTCATAGCATATGACAAGTTCAATGGATTGTCAAACATGACGTGACTAATAGAATTTTCACATGATATCCTGTGAAGTATAGCATCACAACTGGGAAACTCAACATGCTCATCATCATATTCATCATAAATAGGTAAGTCAAGACATGAGGAAGTCGCACTAGCATGAAGCATGGGAATAGGTGGGTCAATATCATGGGAGCAATTTATGTCATGATAGGCCACTAGTGGGACAAGAAGCACCATCACCTATGTTACCTTTGAAGCATCGCTCATGTGTTGTAGGTGAGGTATTGAACATCATCTCGTTGTCATCTTCATCTTGATGGAACCATGTGGGGGGTTCATCATCGTCCACCATGGCCATCAGTTTTCCCATTGGAGGGATGGACTCGTCGAGGATAGGCATGTCGTCATGTAGGAGACCTAGCACCAAAGAAGAAAACACACTAGGAGTAGAGGTTAAGTCGTTAGAAATCATAGTGGCCTCACATGTCGTGTCAACTACCTCACTCACTAAGTGTTGTGGCTTACTCACTCCCTCAAGGATGCTCTCACTCATATGGTTGGTGGAGTCACTCAAATGGCGCTCAACCTCACATAGGATGTGTGGCATGCTCTCATGTGTGGGGCTAGTGGTGGTCACACTCATCCTCTCAAAGGAAATGCTCTCTGAAAGTGCTAGTTATCGACTAGATGGGGGGGTGAATAGGCAATTTTTAGGAAAGTCTTCAAAACGTGGAAGTTTCGAAGACAAACAATAGAAATGACCTAATTGATATGCAGCGGAAGATAAACTACAACAAGCAAACCATAGTCAAGTATGCAATGATGGGACAGTACAAAGACTAATAGCAGCTCAGTAGTAAGGATCAGGATGGAAGATAGTATGAAGCCAATCAACGATAGTAGTCAAGCAATGAAGTCAAACAGGTACGACAGATAGGCAATGACTTCACGAAGACAAACTCTAAGTAAAGGGAGGGAGAGGATAGAACCAGTCACTTGTTGAAGACACAGGATTTGTTGGACTAGTTCCAGTTGATGTGACAACTGTACGTTTGGTTAGGGAGGCTGAGATTAAACTCAGAAGACCGCGTCTTCACCTTATTCCCCTTGAGCTAAGACACACAGCCCTTGCCCAATCACTCTGGTAAGTCTTCAAGGTAGACTTCCGAACCTTCACAGACTTCGTTCACCGGCGATCCACAATGACTCTTGGATGCTCAGAACGCGACGCCTAACCGGCTGGAGGATTCACAGTCCTCAAGTGTAATAAGTCTTCAGTCACTGAGACAGAAAGACTTTAGTGATGCCTAACACTCTTTGGCTCTGGGTGTTTGGGCTTTGTCCTATAGCGATCTCTCTCTCTCAAAGGGCTTGAGGTGGGTTGCTCTCAAGCGACAAAAGCCGTGCACTAACTCTGAGCAGCCACCAATGTATGGTGTAGGGGTGGGCTATTTATAGCCACAAGGCAACCCGACCTGATATGTCGAAATGACCACAGGTCACTAAGGGCCGACACATGTTCCAACGGTCGATTTCAAACACACCGACAACTTTACTTGGGCTACAAGCAAAGCTGACTCATCCACTCTGGATAAGATTTGCTCTCATTGTCTTTGCTTGAAGACATAGGATTTGGGTTGAGCATCACTTGATCATTCCGACTTTGTTCACTTGGACCCCCTTAACGATGCGGTGGTTCCTATGACTCAACAAAGAAGAAAGGAAACAACGAAACCACAGTCTTCCCTCCATAGTCTTCCTTGAATGTCTTCTCATGTCATAGTCTTCAATATGAATATCTTCACATACCACCATTGTCGTCAATGTCTTCATACATTTTTAGGGGTCATCTCCGGTAGGTAAACCGAATCAATGAGGGACACTACCTGCGTTATCCTGCAATTCTCACAAACGCATTAGTCCCTCAACCAAATTTGTCGTCAATACTCCAAAACTAACTAGGGGTGGCACTAGATGCACTTACAATCTCCCCTCTTTTTGGTGATTGATGACAAACTGGTTGAAGTTTTCAACGGGGATAAAATATGTGAAATTGTAAAGGATAGGGTATTGTCTTCATAAGTGGCAAAGGCTCCCCCTGAAGATGTGCATATAAGTAATTTCCTTTGGAATGCAAATGCACATGGCAGGTTGTACTTGTGGAGATCCTCTTCAACTTATGAAGATAATTCTTCATGCAGGAAATGATATAACTAAGAGAATAAAATGCATAATGAAAAATGGACGTCTGCAGAATGATCTAAGTGCGGAAGTTATCATCGCACATGCGGAATTTATCATCGCATCACAGAAAAGCAAATAAGTAGCAGACGACCATCGAGTTTAAGTGTTACAACTCAAAGAACCAAATGTATCAAAAGCGAGAGTTGTAAACACTAGGCAAAATATAAAGCAACCGCCCATATGAACCCGCTTGAAGACTATCAAACTCATATGCTTCTCCACCTTTTGTCAGTAAGGACCAAAAAGGTTTGAAGACATAGAGCATCTACTCGTCCTCATGAGGAGTAGGTGAAGCAGCAGGGTTGTTGTTGTTGTTTGGCGGCACAGACGTACTTGGTGCAGTGTCGATGCGTGCAGAAGTAGGGGCGGTGAAGTAGCATCGTCTTCATCATCGATCACTTTGGCATTCACAGTTGCCGCAAAGGAAGAATAGTCAGAGTCTTCAAGGGTTGGAGTTCGACGTAGGACAGCATTCCATGGAGGAGTGGAGCCAAACTTGAATCTTTCAGTGAAGCCATCGTCTTGAAGATCTGCTTCAGCACTAAGCAGCGTCAAACTCTTCCATGATCGACGACATGTTTCGTGAGTGACAAAAGCATTCTTGGTGGCAAGATTTCGAATGCAATTGACGTCCACCAAGAGGCTTTGCATCTGTCGCTTGAGCCAAAAGAGATGCTTGTGTTGTTTCTGATGCAGTGCCACAAGAAGTTCTCGGTCATTTAGTACGCGAGAGTGCTTCTTAGGCCTTTGGGCAATTGTGCTCTCAGTAGCTTCATTTGCGCACGATGAGGCAGACGAGTGTTCCCAGCCATTGGATAGACATGAGTTACTGCTTGGACTCCTTCCATGGGTTGAGTGAAGCTTTGGTGATCAGCATTTTGAAGACAAAGAGGCTTCTTGGCAGGCTCAGGGTATATGGCTTCAACTGACATATCAACCTCTGGTAGAAAGATGAGATGATTGCGAGCAGAGGGCTGATAGTTGATAGAGGAGTGTAGCTTGATGAGGCGCATGACCCATGGAGCATAGAATTTCAGGCCAAAAAGGTCAAATCCAGATGCAGCCAGTTGCCGGATGAAGAATTCTTGTGTATTGAAGCTGATGCCATTGAGGATGTAAAAGACCAATGTCTTCATGGCTCCTTCAAGTTTCGCAGCTGATGAATGCCCTTTGATAGGCCATAGAGTTCGCCTGATGATGTGATATATTGTGCGAGGCAGATACTCAAGGTCATCAACAAAGAACTCCTTTGGGTATTCAGCGTCAGGTGGCAGAGGCTTCATCATGCTCAACATCTGGCTCATGTTGGGCTCTGGTTTATGGAAGATGCTCTCCAGTGCATTGCGGTGAAGTTGACAATCAGGTTCGTACAACTCTCCGGGAGTGGGTAGGCCTGTAAGCTCACTGACGTCGAGAGCTTTGGCTTCATGATGAACATTTCCTGCCATCCACTCAAGAACCCATGTCTTTATATCCCTGTTGTAGCATGAATGTGGAGGGTAGCACAGAATTGAAGAAAAAATTCCTCATTCAATGTTCTTTATGCATCACAAAGGTGGCGAGACTGCATCATGAAAGCGATCAAGTGCTTCTTCTAAGCATGGGAGTCTAGCAATGGCTTGATGTCGGCGCATATGGGAAATCGCCCTTGATCATATAAACGCAGGAGTAATAACCCGCTGCTGATAGCTCGAAGCGATCGAGATAATATTCTTGGCCTTGAGTAGGGGTTCTTTGCCTTTGTCAAAGAAGGTGTTGTGGCTTTTGAAGCCATTTGCATTGAAGGACCTGTTGAGGTGGCGATGCACAGAAACCTTGGCGATCTTGGCTTTGGTTTACGGACACGAGGCCTATGCTCAATGTGATAATCAAGCCGAGGACGGAGGCATTATGTGGAGGTACGAGCGGGCCATTTGTGGTGATTAGTGACCATAGTTGTATGCTTGCTCAATTGTATAGGGCCGTGGTGGAGGAATAGGGGCGATGGCAACAGGCGTCGGGCTGCTGTGAGATGCTTCAGGAGCATTTGCATCATTGGCTTCTGGCACATTAGTTGGTGCAGGCTCCACATTTTCTTCAGCCATGACTACATCATTGGCTTCATTTGTGTTGGTGGTGGCAGCCTCAAGATTTTCAACCTCCACATGATGAGCTGGAGGGTCGGGCACTGGCACGTTCACATCAGGAACAGCTTCTTCAGTAATGGGGGGGAGTAGGGACACGTTCTTCTCCTTGATTGTCATCGGCTGATGTAGCCGGATTGTATTCAGCAGCTTTGGCTTCAGACACAGAGACATTCACAGTCGGAGTGGCTTCAGAAAACACTTGACGTGCAACAGATGGGTGGCTCACTTCTCCTTCTGGAATGCTCGAAAGAGAGACCTGAGGCCTTGGTCCTTTGCGAAGCCTGTGTAATGCTGGCGACGCCTTTGGAGATGGAGTTGGCTGGGCCTCAAAGTCTTCTTGTTCTTCTTGCACAGGTGGTGTGACTTGTTGTTGTTGTTGGGGAGTACTCGGGGAGTCTTGTTGTTGTGGGTGATCAGCCTATGATGCATCCTAAGCAATTGGCGTCAGAGGACGACCAATGCTGATGAGTTTGCTGTTCGTGAGAACAGGCGATGATATCAAATTGTGTTCGATCTGAGGAAGAACTTCATCATCTTCAACATTGTCATTGTGACCAATGTCTTCAGCAGCGGTGGGGTCAACTGCTGGAATGTCTTCAGCTTCATGAGCCTCTGTGGAAGCAGGCTCATGAACTATCATCCGTCATTCTTGGTGTTCAGATGCAGGGCGAACCACTGAGATAGGTTCAACAACTAAGGGCTCTGTGGGAGCAGCCCGATTCTTCTTGGTTTTGCGCTTCTTCTTGGAGGGAGTAGTATCAGAGGCTTCAGTATTTTTCCTTTTCCTGGCTTCAGCCTCGGCAGTCCTCGTCTTCTTCAGTTCTGAAGCGGTTGACATGACCTTTGGCTTCGAGCCAGTCATGCTGCTTGGGAAGATTATGCGAGGTGCTTCACGCCTTGAAGGTGCAGATTAGGCGATTGATAGCTTCTTCTTCTTTGCAGCCATTAAGAATGATGGGGCGACCAAGAGCCTTGCGCTTCTCAGCCTCATTGTAGGCTAGCACACACTTGTCAGCCAGACTCTTCATACGCTCACGAGAGCCTTGAGCTTCTTTGCGCTTCTTGAGAAAGGCTTCTTTAAGCTCGTGCGGCATGATCTTGAAGTTTTTGACATCTTGCAGCTGAGCTTTGCCACATGCTTCTTGGCGAGCTTTCTCATAGTCGATCTTGTGCTTCAGTTCAACGATGCGCTGAGCAAGAGCTAGCTCAGAAGCAATGGCACCATTGAAGGAGAAGCTGAGGCCAATGGGAAGTTGCAGATCTTCAAAGCTGAGATTTGGGGTGTCAAACCACTCATCAATGAAGTTATGGATGATTGCCACATCGAAGAGAGGCAAATTATTGAAGATCTCTGTTCTTCCTTGCTCTTGATCAATTGCTCAAGGGCATCATCTGCAAGATCTTCATCGCTGGATAGATCAATGTGCTCTTCTCGCAGAATGGCAGAAGGAGTCAAGGTCTGATCAGTATGCTTGATGATTTCCTTTTTCTTCTCCGTCTTCTTGGAGATACGTGATAGATCTTGAAGCACTTGTCTTGAGGAGGTGCGATGGCGGTTAGCTTCGCGTGAAGCTTTAGGAGGAGCGGTGATCTTGAAGCCTTATCATTCTTTAACCTGCAGCTTTGGAGGAGGAGCTGGGGCTTCATCAGTGTCAGCATCATTATTAGAATGATCCACTTTGGCACCTTGGACCAAGATGTAAGTGATGAGGCCATCAAGGTTGGAGAAAGGGCCGATGACATTGGGTTCTGCATCACGTGAGCCGTCGGCCGCGGGGAAGCGAGAGGACCACGGTTGAAGTCTAATCCTAATGACTTCTTGTTTTCCTTGGCGGATGCCTTTGCGTGCTGGAAGTTGCGCTTGAAGAGAGTATCGTCACGACACCAGAGCAATGATGATGGGTCGGCATTTTCAGGCTGAGGTCCACGGACCATACAAGGATAGAAACCTGTGCAATAGCTTCATCTCTGTTCTTGGGTTGAAGGCCTCGATAGAGAATATCACCCTAAGGACTTTTGATAGCATTCTTCTCAGCATATTCCTGGGTTACGAACTTGTATTTGAACCATTGTTCAGCCCAATATCGTCGAATCCATCGGATTCCTGTCTTGCACTGATGATAATTCTCTTCAGGATCTGTCTTGTAAAGCTCTGCAAGGTCATCAGGCAAATCTTTTGATGTTCCCCTGCGGCTATGCATACCCTTCCTTCTTGATTTCTCTGCAGCCATGAATTTCAAACCGAATGGCTTCAACCGTTCAAAGGCTTCAAAGGCTTTAAACTTCTTTGGACAAACGAGGCGGCTTGGGAGAGTTAATGTGATCTTGTAAGAATTCGCAAATGAATCGAGACTATGAGAACCAAAGGATTCTCCACGGACATGTACTGTGACATTAGAATCACGAGGAAGGGAATAGGTCATATGCATTCTCGGAAGATTTTGAAGATAAATTAGTTTGAAGACATTGACCTCATGATCGAATACATTCACTTATAGGTTGAGACTTGGTTCGATTTATGCGAATCCGTGAATAAGTACAAGTGAGGAATAGGAGACCGAGCAGTTCAATCCACCGTGCCCTAACTTGGCGACGGAGGACACCTCTGGCGGTGGCGGAGAGGGCGATGTTCGCGGCGGCGTGAGGGCGGCGTCGGAGAAATCGCGACAGCTAAGCGCGCGTCGTCCCGGCGTCATCGAGCTAGCGGTGGCGCTAGGGTTTTAGCGAGGTGGAGAGGTGGAAGAAGGTTTTCTTTACCGCGAGGACATGTATTTATAAGGAAGTGTGCGGCTGCGCAATTATCACGAGTGCCTGGCGGTTCACATCTAAGGGACGCGTGGCAAGCATGCAACATACTCGAGTTGTCCCACGTTCCCACACCCGCCGATTTTGTCGGATGGTTGTTCGGCTTCTCGGTTTCAAACAATAATGATGAATCATTTAAAACAGACTTAATGTTTGTGTGCATGTCTTCTGGCGACAAGGGCCTTGAGAGAAGACATTCGACAGTTTTAATAGAATGGATATGATTTTGTGAGATAGAGTTTGAGATAGAAAGCATAGAGAGATTAGGGTCCGATCACATTCACATAGTTCAAAAGATTCAACTAGGAAGACATAGCTATAAGTGAATGCTGTAGAGGACAGAACACTAGTATATATGTATATCAGAAAGCAATCAAATCAACATAGTGAAGAATATTATGAAGATAAATTGAAATTGAAGACAAACCAAATGCGAAGACATTGCAAAAATAACGTCATGAGTGAAACACTTCAAACCAAGAAATTTGGTGGTGGCGTTACCCACCGTATAGGAAGTATTAGACCCATACACGGCGCACAATTATCATGGCGCTCCGAAGTCAGATTCCACGTTAATGTATTCACACTCAGAGTGTAAGTCTTCATTGATTGAAGATATACATTACTTCGTGTGTTGCACATCTATGTCATCAAGATGCATAAGTGTTAGGATGTGTGCCTGATCACAGGACATTTGAGGATTCCAAGATATTTAGCTCACACCGTAGCTTGCAAAACCTTTTCTCATCCAAGGGCTTTGTGAAGATATCGCGATTGCTCTTGGTGTTGATGTGAATGATGTCAATATCTTTCTTCATGACATGATCTACGAGAAAGTGATGGCGAATTTCAATGTGCTTTCTCTTGAGTCTTTGGTTGGATTGTTTGCAATCTTGATTGCGCTTTTGTTGTCCTGAAGAGAGTACTTGTTTCAAATTGATACCATAGTCCTTGAGAGTTTGCTTCATCCATAGAAGCTGAGCATAGCAAGATCCAGTAGCAATGTATTCAGATTCAACAGTTGAGAGTGATACAGTTACGCTTCTTTGAAGACCAGCAGACAAGTGATCGTCCCGAGAAAGTGACATGTGCACGATGTAGACTTGCGATCCACCTTGTCACCAGCATAATCGACATCCGAGAATCCAACGGATCAAATTTTGAGCCCTTTGGATACCATAATCCGAGTGTTGGGGTGTAAGCCAAATATCGAAGAATTTGCTTCACAGCTAAGTGATGCGATTCCTTTGGTGCCGCTTAGAATCGAGCACACATGCAAACACTAAGCATAATATCTGGCCTAGATGCACATAGGTAAAGTAAAGAACCAATCATGGAGCGGTATACCTTTTGATCGAACTCTTTACCATTGTCGTCGGGACCCACATGGTGTTTGGCTGGCATTGGCGTCGTGTAACCTTTGCAATCTTCCATTCCAAACTTCTTCAGACAATCTTTGAGGTATTTTTCTTGAGATATGAAGATGCCATTCCTTTGCTGACGAATTTGAAGACCAAGGAAGAATTTCATCTCACCCATCATGGACATATGATATTGCTCTTGCATCATGTATCCAAACTCATCACTATACTTTGGTTGGTGCGGTAGAAGATAATGTCATCCACATATATTTGGCACACAAACATTTCACCATCATATGTCTTCGTGAAGAGTGTGGGATCGAGGGATCCAAGTTTGAAGCCTTTGCTCTTCAGGAAGTCTTTGATCGTATCATACCAAGCGCGAGGTGCTTGTTTGAGGCCATAGAGTGCTTTGTTTAGCTTGTACACCATATTAGGATGTTTTGGATCTTCAAAGCCAGGTGGTTGAGCGACATATACTTCTTCTTCAATATTGCCGTTGAGAAATGCACTCTTCACATCCATTTGATAAAGCAAGATGTTGTGGTGGTTAGCATAGGCTAGTTGTATGCGAATAGCTTCAAGCCTAGCAACAGGAGCAAATGTTTCATCGAAGTCAATTCCTTCAACTTGAGTATATCCTTGAGCCACAAGACGTGCTTTGCTTCTGACGACTTGACCATGCTCATCTTGCTTGTTTCGATATATCCATTTTGTGCCAATAATGTTATGCTTGCGAGGTCGGGGCGCTTGACAAGTTCCCAAACATTGTTCAGCTTGAACTATTGAAGTTCTTCTTGCATAGCTTGTATCCATTCAGGTTCCATAAAGGCTTGACAACTTTCTTGGGTTACGATATTGACCTAAATGAAAAGTGCCCCAGAAATTTGCTAAGCTGTGTTGCTCTTGAGAGAGTAAGTGGACCAGGTGCATTGATGCTATCAATTATCTTCTCAATTTGTACTTCATTTGCAACACGAGGATGAACTGGACGAAGACCTTGCTCTTGCTGATCATTGTCATCATTGGAAGGATTGTCTTGATGCGAGCAATTGTCTTCGAGTTGGTTAGGTGCGAAATGATAAGTTCCTCTTTAGGCTGTCTTGCGAAGGCATGATTTCACGGTTCCCATCGACTTGATAGATTATTTGGGTGGAGCTTCGTCTAGTGTACTTGGCAGGAGCTCTCTTTGTGAACCATTGGTTTCATCAACTTCTTGCGTCCATAGTTTTGAAGATTTTGTAGAGATAGAGGTTGAAGACTACTGTAAGAGTGCGAGTCCTTTCCATAACCGAGCATGAAGCCTTCGTGAGCTTTAGGTGCAAATTTTGACTTGTGATGGGGATCCTTGATCCAACACCTAGCTCAAATACTCGAAGTAGGCGACATTTGGCTTCTTGCGATAAGGAGCTCATAGGATGTTTTGTTGAAGCTTATGGATGTAAACACGGTTGATGATGTGACATGTTGTATCAATAGCTTCGGGCCAGAACTTTCTTGGTGTCTTGTACTCATCGAGCATTGTTCGTGCCATCTCAATGAGGGTTCTGTTCTTGCGCTCTCGATGCCATTTTTGCTGAGGTGTGTATGGGCGAGAGAACTCATGAGTGATTCCCATTGTATCGAGATAAAGATCAAGTCATGTGTTCTTGAACTTCGGTGCGTTGTCACCGATATGCTTGATCTTGATGCCATAATTGTTCATGGCTCGATTTGCGAAGCGTCTGAAGACATCTTGCACTTCAGCCTTGTAGATGTCACGACCGGTTTTCCGGGAATAAATTTCCAGAAAAGGACCGTCGTGCTCATCAGCCCCAGGATTCTTGTTAGCTGATGAGGCTCCAACAATCTGAAATTCCAAGCAAAATACAAAATATGTAGTACAAGACCATTACGGCTGTGAGTACAACAAATGGTTTCTAGTGGTTGATGGCGAGGCGGTTTGTGGATCATCGGTGTCTATGGGACTCCATTTCCCACAGGAACAGTGACCAGGTTAACTCCTATCTTGCGAGGCTGCTATCTCCATTGCTTAGGTTCGGGGCTGTCGTCGCATCGCTCTTCTCCGTGCGAAAATCTGGCCAAGACAATAGCGGGGACAAGCCGGTGAGTACTTTGAATGTACTCGCAAACATTATGAACACAGGTATAACATATCAATGGTGTGATGGAAAATATTTGATGCTCATGACGTCAGTCACAAAGATAAATGTAACTATGATGCGTGCAAGCAAGTTAGTTATGAATATGAAATGATATAGTAGTATTAAAATTTGTGAAGTAAATAACGAGAAATGCCACAGTCGGGCGCCTGGGCGACACCGCATAAAGGGCTTTAAAAATAACAATCATAGCGAATATCCCGGAGGTAGAACCATCGGAGATACGCATAAAGAGCCTTAAAAGAAATGCCACGGTCGAGGCGTCGGCGACACCACATAAAGGGCTTTAAAAGAAATGCCACGGTCGAGGCGTCGGCGACACCACATAAAGGGCTTTAAAAGAAATGCCACGGTCGGGCGTCGGCGACACCACATAAAGGGCTTTAAAAGAAATGCCACGATCGAGGCGTCTGGCGACACCACATAAAGGGCTTTAAAAGAAATGCCACGGTCGAGGCGTCTGGCGACACCACATAAAGGGCTTTAAAAATAACAATCATAGCGAATATCCGGAGGTAGAACCATCGGAGATACCGCATAAAGAGCTTTAAAAAGAAATGCCACGGTCGGGCGTCGGCGACACCACATAAAGGGCTTTAAAAGAAATGCCACGATCGGGCGTCTGGCGACACCACATAAAGGGCTTTAAAAGAAATGCCACGGTCGGGCGTCGGCGACACCACATAAAGGGCTTTAAAAGAAATGCCACGGTCGGGCGTCTGGCGACACCACATAAAGGGCTTTAAAGAATGAACAAACATAGTGAGTACCCGGAGGTAGAACCATCGAGAGATACTCAATAATAACAATAATATCACGGGTTAGTCAACATTAATAATATTCATAATCATCATTAGTCACGAGTCACGGTCCATGTTGTTCGATTACAGTTAACAGTTTAGCCTCCGAAGACCGACACTAAGACCGACACTTGACCCGTCGGTGAAATCCTTAACCATGGACACGGCTATTGAATAGGTTTTAAATCTCTGCGGAGGATGTACTCTTTACCCACGAGTAGCAGTTCCTTTAGTCCGCCGGGACTAATTCCGCTTCTGGTCTTTTAAATGAAAACACACGACTTGCACACACCGACTTAACTCACTCGTGTGCAGAATCACCCACGACACTTGTCAAGCAAACTCTAAGTGGGAGGCTACAACCTCGAGTAGCATGGGATCAAATTTATATCGCGCACTAAGGGTGGCCTCCCTCTCGGTCCCAACGGAAACACCCATGCCCCAGACCGGATGGTGGCTTTAATCCAGGGCCATGGTACCCTCATCCGGTCCCTACATGCGGTGTGTGCTAGAAAGGGGTTGACAATTTCTTGAACCGTACCCTTACATGGCGGGGACAAGTGGTAGCCTGAAACAAGTGTGGGGGTTCTTGGAACAAGACTCGATCTCTGTCGACTCGGGAGGTTTATAGTTTCTGCATGACATGTATAACAAATATATTCAACCAATGCAATCAACCCTCATCATATCTTATCATGCCATCCGGACATACCGTCTGGCGGAGACGGCGACAAGCTCACACCTACCCAAGGCGAGAGGCTTTCCCGGACTTCTCTCGGCATGTATGCAAGATACATGAGGATGATTGCCATCACAAATATACTCCTTTCCATCAGCATGGAAATCACCAATATGCATCCATGCAAATGATCATATCACATGAAATAACGAGTCCTTGAAAGAAGGTGGTGTTATAAGCGTGTCAACAAACACACCAAAAAAATTATGCGGGCTTGAATGCTTGCCTTCAGCGTGTGGAAAGGCAGGGTGCACTTCGAAACATTTGAATGTTTTCCCCTCTCTTCAAAATCCCTATTTTAGCAATATAAAGAATTTAACACACAAAATAAAACAGCACCAAAAGTTGTTTGGAAAATTTTTCAAATAAATCTTAAAATAAACTAGATGAAATTTGAGAGAGGTGGGAAAAAATTAATTCATTTGGAGTTATTTTAAAAGATATAACCAGTCAAAGTTACGGTCAAATCTGGTTTTAAATAAAGCGAGAAAAAGCGTTTGAGAGGATTACGCTTTGAGGCGGGAAGCGTGCCGGCATTTCGCTTTCACTTATCCAGCGTGGGGCGAAGTCACCAAGACAGTGGGTCGAGGCCCACTAGTCGGGTTGACTAATCGCCCTCCTCCTCTTCCTCTGTCGAGCCGGCGGGAGTCCGGCGATCGTCGCCGTGGCGGCGTCTCCTCATGAGCGTCTGAGTCTGAGGATGGATCCGTCACTCCTAAGCGGTCCTTACGGTGGTCATGAGGTCACGGGGTGGAGGAGTTCTGCGTGGCGAGCTCCATGGCGGAGAAGGTGGCCGGTGACGGAGTGATTTTGTGGCGGCGATGGCTCCCGAACAAAATTGATTAGAAATGGTTCACGGGAGGCGAGTAGCTCTTGGTGAAGAAAGGAGAGGGTCTGGTGGCGCCGGAGTGAAACGAAGCGATGGCGGCGGCCGTGGTTGCGGAGATGAGAAAACGGCGTTCCGGACGATTGCGGGCTGTGGGGGTGTCGTTAGGGTGGCTTGAGGCTGCATGCGTGCTCGAGGAAGCTCGGGGCCTCCTTTTATAGCTCGTCGAGTCGGTTCCGTGGCGGCGGAGATAAACGGCGGCGAACCGCCTCTCTGTCTTTGTAAAGCGGCGTGGCGGCGGCGAGGCTTGCGGACAAAGCTGCGGATGAGCTCGGGCTGTGCCGAGGCAGTGGCGGCGGGAAGGCTTGGCGGCGCCGCCGCGCGAGCGCTTGCGACGCCGGTGTGCCGTAAAAAGCCTGTCGGCGGCGCTGTAAACGCCGAAGTCTTAGCGCGTTCTTTGCGAAACACGGGGCGCGTCGCGTGGTCTTTGCGAGCGGGACAAAGCCGTGGGGGCCAGCGTGTCGGCTCGGCGCATGTGCGTGCCAAGCATACGCTCTGCTTTCGCTTCTGGGTGTGCAGGGGCGTGCTCGGCGAAATGCCGGAGCAGTCTAGAGAGCATGGTTGAGGCTGGAAACAACCGATTCTAGTCTAGGGTTAGTAATGGATCTAAGGGACATGGTGGATTGGTCGGGGGCTCAAGTTCATAGTGTAGACATGAACTCATGCCAAATCTGGACATGCACAAAGGGTGTTTGATAAAATGCCAAAGGCATCTAGGCAATTCTTGGAGTGGCCAAAACTTCCATAGTGGGGTCTCTTTGGATGCAAGAGGGAGTGGTGAAGTTAGTTTAAAGAAAGGAGAAACTTGCTAGTGCAAGTTTTGCAAAACTTCCATTCTGGACAGAAAGCAAATGGCAATGTTGCAAGCACTTGGAATCATCCTATGGGTCCACTCTCCTGGACTTAAGGGTTTAGTAGGGAGGGCTACAAGTAGGAGGGATAATCACAGCAAAATGAGCAAGTTAAAATATAGTTGTAGTACAAAACCTCAAGTTGGACCAGAATGGAAATGAGGATGATTCACTCAAAATTTTCAAAAGAACATAAGCTGGGTTTTTGCACAAAGGGAATGATATGCTCTCTTGACATCCCATAATTTTGGTGGAGGCTAGAAAGCATTATTTAAAAGGGTTGTAGTGCAAAGTTGCTCTCTGGACGAGAGAAGGAAACATGTGTAGCACTCAAAATATTTCAAGAATAAAAGATATTTTTGATTAAAAGTGATTTAAAAACATCACATGACATCTCCAAATTTTTGTGGAATTTTTAGATAAATATATCAACTGGTTGTAGTTCAAATAGGGCCATATAACCTTGAAAACCATTTTTCAAGAAAACAAAGATCAAGCAAAATAATTATGTAATCAGCCTTACTAATAAAAGAAAAGTTTTTCTTGAGAGGTTAAACAAGTCCAATAACATATCTGAAAAGTTTTCTCTATGGGGGAAAACTCCATAATAGCAAGGGAGAAAAAGTTTCAAAAATCAAAGGGAGCCGGAAAACAAAAGTTTTAATTTCTGGCAAAATTTTAATTTATAAAACAAGGTCAAAATTTTGGATGTCACAACACTACCCCCTTAAAAGAAAATCTAGTCCTCGAGATTTGTTAAGAGTTAATAAAACAGAAAAAAATACTTTTACTTGGTCGAAAGATCATTTTACGGCGGTAAAAAGAGGCTACAGTGAGAGGACAATAAGTGGTGAGTAACTACTGATTGTAGTCTTTGGCGCTGCGTGGAAAAAAGTCCATGCTATGAAAGCGGGCAATTTCTCTTTGGGCCGTGTGAATTTAAAATAAATTCTAAATTTAACAATCGCTGAGTCGTGCAGAAACCTGAGTGCTTTCTCTGGTGGCAGGTGGGACCAGGGCCCTTGTCGATCTCTCCTTCTTCCTCTAGCTCTCTCTTCTTCCTCTCTCGCGTGCTTTCCGGCTTTCTCCACCGCGGCGTCTAGCGCATAGGGCATCTAGGCCGTCTTGCGGTAGTCTTGTGGCGTGCTTCTACCGGTGTAGTGTGCACTCACCTCGCGGGCAGTCTGGCTGTCGGCCTTTGCTTTCATGGTTCGCCTCCGAACACCGGCGATCGGCGACGAGCGGCGCTGGTGGACCTCGTCCACCGTACACCGAGCCGAGCTATAAAATGACCATGGCGTTCTCCTCTTCTTCCTCACACTGGCCTCGCTCCTCCTTCTCTCTTCTTCTCCTCTGTTTACTGCTGGCGGAGCTCGAGGCGAGGCTCTAATGGCGGAGGTGGTGCGGGTGATGCGTGATCTGTTGTGCGGAGGCTGGCGGCGGTCTTTGGGGCTCTCCGTGCTCTGTCTTGTGATGATCCTTGATGATCGCCGTGATCTTCTGCTTTCGGTGTTGGCTCTCCGTGGTGGCGATAAGCGAGAGTAGGTGGGGTGTGCGGGTGCTAAGCTGTTGTTAGGGGTGGTTAGCGGATGTAACCTTGTTGTAAAGTTTTGCAAGCAGTGTAGGCGCTCGGATGATTATGGTCGAGTGTACGTGGTCGTTGTGCTGTGTGAAATAAAATAATTCATGTCGGGAGGAATGTATGGCGCAGCAATCTGGTAAGGAGAAAACTCATACTAGGATTGTTGGCGGTTACACGATTATTCACGAAGGAACTTACTCATATTAGTAGAAACTAAATCTGCGACTCACCGCACAATTCGAGGTACCCGCGTAAGTTACAATGCAAATATAAATGCTGCAAAAACAAATACAGCGATGGCGTCAAAAAGGCAAGCGGTAGCGGGTGTGGTCACGATAAAATGTCTACGGTAGAGGATACACTCCTCGTCTATCGGAGGCAATGGATTGACCGATCGATGTATCGTCTCTCGGGTCGGGCTTGATGATCTGCCGATTGCAATCGAGGATTTAAATCAGCGAAGTTAGGAGATAATCCATCACCCGCTGGTTCAAATGCTCTAGGCGATGATATCTTGGATAAGGTTGGCTAATCTTGGGTCCTTCTCAATCGCCCAAGGAAAAGATGTCACTCCTCCGGGGTTGCGACTCGGAAAATAATAATATCGCGTTCGCGGGCATAGAATCTTCTGCGGATCGAAGCGAGCAATTGCTTCTTCGCAGCATCTTCTATGGCGGTTGTGGGGTTGGCATAGATTTCCCCATGAAGGAAACTTCATTGGATCTTGGTTAGGGTCTATGGGAGGAATGTGTCTGCTGCCCAATATTCCGAGGTGGATGGGGAGATCCTTGATTTGAACAGCTCGTCTTGGGGTGGCTGGGTAGAACCCATGGTCTGCGGGTAAAGTCCACAATATTTTGACAAAGCCACAGGGTTGCATCTGGGGTTCTCGGATGAATGCTATGGCTCGGCATGACAAGAGATGGTTGTGAGAGTGGTGCCGAGGTGAGGTCATTGGGCAAGGTCACAAGGTGGCCTTCTTATATAACATCTGGGCTGGTTTATTTACCGTGGTGAAAGGTAATAAATCTGCGGATTACCTCAAAGTCGGGGTCCGTGCGGAGATACACATATCTCATAAAGAGGCGATATTCTTGTGGTTGTCGTCAAGGTTGGTCTTGGTAGTGTGCGGAAACTATGCAATTGCGTGCGGACAAAATCGCAAGGCCATTCTATTAAAATAGGGGCACGTCAGCGAGGCTGCGTTAATATACGGTTGCATGACTACAAAGTAAGGATACACTAAGACTCGGTACCATTCGCATGCGGCTTAGTCTCGCCGTTTATGTCTAAGCAGGAGGCGCTGGTGGATGTCGAGTCTTCTCCACGTGTCTCCTGCGGGATTAGTCGGAGATGGCGGAGGAATGACAGGGTCGGGGTAGCGATGATGACCATCACGGGGATTGTTGGCCACAACCCCGTTGGAGTGTGTTCCCAAAAGGTGCGAAGCATACGGGGTCATCAAGGCATCTCGGTTGATGGCTGGAGCTGCCCTCGGGGTCTCGATCGGCTGTCAAACAACCTGGTTGGGTTGTCGGCGTCGGGCTCGTCTTCTCTTCTAGCTGGGGTCCGGCGAACCAGCTCTCCTCGAGCTGCGATCAGATCAATGGTGATCTGGTCGAGCAGTGCCTCTAGTGCACTTACATAGCGCACTAGGTGCAACAATCTGGGATCCATCTCGTGATCTCCGTTGGCAACAGGGTGGTCTACCATACCCTTGGCGTGCAGGGTAGTAGTGGAGCGGCGACGATTAACTACAGGCGACAAGTGCACGAGATGAACTATAGCCTCTCGAGCAGCTAGTTGAATGGCTTGTGGCTCAAAGGAAGTTGTTCTTCGGTGAAACTGTAAAGGCGTTAGCGCTAGACCCCTCTAGTAGATGTGCCTGATGGCCCGAATTGTGGTCTTCACCGCTCATGGGTCCTTGGTACACAACATACTCTGGTGGCTCCTCTAGCATAGGCACGACGGGTAAGGTTTGCGAGGATGGTCACAAAACCTCAAGGTTGGTTCTGTGGTCTCATTGTGCACTATGGGGCCGAGCATTGTGGCTAGGTTGGGGAAAGCTTGTCTTTGTCTTTGGGGTTAGCGTGCCCTTTTATAGAAAAAGGGGCCGAGTCTTCCTCTGCGCTTGTGGGGAGACATCTGGGTGCTGATTCTTGGCGTGATCGACAAGCTAGGTTGGTAGGTTGGGCACCATTGCCTAAAATGTCGAAGTCCTTTGTGTGGCTATCTTGCGAGAAGCTTGGCTGGATTTTGGTTATGGTGCGGTGGGTTGGTTTGCTGAGTTTATTGACACGGCTATGATAGGATTAGCCAATGGTCAGCTGGGCTCGATACCAAGTCTGTCACGACCGGTTTTCAGGAATAAATTTCGAGAAAAGGACCGTCGTGCTCATCAGCCCAGGATTCTTGTTGGTGATGAGGCTCCAACTTGATCTGAAATTCCAAGCAAAATACAAAATATGTAGTACAAGACCATTACGGCTGTGAGTACAACAAATGGTTTCTAGTGGTTGATGGCGGAGCGGTTTGTGGATCATCGGTGTCTATGGGACTCCATTTCCCACGAGGAACAGTGACCAGGTTAACTCCTATCTTGCGAGGCTGCTATCTCCATTGCTTAGGTTCGGGGCTGTCGTCGCATCGCTCTTCTCCGTGCGAAAATCTGGCCAAGACAATAGCGAGGGACAAGCCGGTGAGTACTTTGAATGTACTATAAACATTATGAACACAGGTATAACATATCAATGGTGTGATGGAAAATATTTGATGCTCATGGCGTCGGTCACAAAGATAAATGTAACTATGATGCGTGCAAGCAAGTTAGTTATGAATATGAAATGATATAGTAGTATTAAAATTTGTGAAGTAAATAACGAGAAATGCCACGATCGAGCGCTGGCGACACACGCATAAAGGGCTTTAAAATAACAATCATAGCGAATATCCGGAGGTAGAACCATCGGAGATACCGCATAAAGAGCCTTAAAAGAAATGCCACGATCAGGCGTCGGCGACACCACATAAAGGGCTTTAAAAGAAATGCCACGATCAGGCGTCTGGCGACACCACATAAAGGGCTTTAAAAGAAATGCCACGGTCGAGGCGTCGGCGACACCACATAAAGGGCTTTAAAAGAAATGCCACGATCGAGGCGTCTGGCGACACCACATAAAGGGCTTTAAAAGAAATGCCACGGTCGGGCGTCGGCGACACCACATAAAGGGCTTTAAAAATAACAATCATAGCGAATATCCGGAGGTAGAACCATCGGAGATACGCATAAAGAGCTTTAAAAAGAAATGCCACGGTCAGGCGTCGGCGACACCACATAAAGGGCTTTAAAAGAAATGCCACGGTCGGGCGTCGGCGACACCACATAAAGGGCTTTAAAAGAAATGCCACGGTCGGGCGTCTGGCGACACCACATAAAGGGCTTTAAAGAATGAACAAACATAGTGAGTACCCGGAGGTAGAACCATCGAGATACTCAATAATAACAATAATATCACGGGTTAGTCAACATTAATAATATTCATAATCATCATTAGTCACGAGTCACATCCATGTTGTTCGATTACGGTTAACGAGTTTAGCCTCCGAAGACCGACACTAAGACCGACACTTGACCCGTCGACTGAAATCCTTAACCATGGACACGGCTATTGAATAGGTTTTAAATCTCTGCGGAGGATGTACTCTTTACCCACGAGTAGCAGTTCCTTTAGTCCATCGGGACTAATTCCGCTTCTGGTCTTTTAAATGAAAACACACGACTTGCACACACAGCTTAACTCACTGCGTATGCAGGAATCACCCACGACACTTGTCAAGCAAACTCTAAGTGGGGAGGCTACAACCTCGAGTAGCATGGGATCAAATTTATATCGCGCGCACTAAGGGGTGGCCTCCCCTCTCGGTCCCAACCGGAAACACCCATGCCCCAGACCGGATGAGTGGCTTTAATCCAGGGCCATGGTACCCTCATCCCGGTCCCTCTGTACGGTGTGTGCTAGAAAGGGGTTGACAATTTACTGAACCGTACCCTTACATGGCGAGGGACAAGTGGTAGCCTGAAACAAGTGTGGGGGTTCTTTGGAACAAGACTCGATCTCTGATCGACTCGGGAGGTTTATAGTTTCTGCATGACATGTATAACAAATATATTCCAACCAATGCAATCAACCCTCATCATATCTTATCATGCCATACGGACATACCCGTCCAGCGGAGACCGGCGACAAGCTCACACCTACCCAAGGCAGAGGCTTTCCCCGGACTTCTCTCCGGCATGTATGCAAGATACATGAGGATGATTGCCATCACAAGTATACTCCTTTCCATCAGCATGGAAATCACCAATATGCATCCATGCAAATGATCATATCACATGAAATAACGAGTCCTTCGAAAGAAGGTGGTGTTATAAACGTGTCAACAAACACACCAAAAAAATTATGCCGGGGTTCAGAATGCTTGCCTTCAACGTGTGGAAAGGCAGGGTGCACTTCGAAACATTTGAATGTTTTCCCCTCTCTTCAAAATCCCTATTTTAGCAATATAAAGAATTTAACACACAAAATAAAACAGCACCAAAAGTTGTTTGGAAAATTTTTCAAATAAATCTTAAAATAAACTAGATGAAATTTGAGAGAGGTGGGAAAAAGAATTAATTCATTTGGAGTTATTTTTAAAAAGATATAACCAGTCAAAGTTCTGGTCAAATCTGGTTTTTAAATAAAACAGAAAAAAGCGTTTGAGAGGATTACGCTTTGAGGCGGGAAGCGTGCCGGCATTACGCTTTCACTTATCCAGCGTGGGGCGAGAGTCACCAAGCAGTGGGTCGAGGGCCCACTAGTCAGGTTGACTAATCGCCCTCCCTCCTCTTCCTCTGTCGAGCGAGGCGCGGAGTCCGGCGATCGTCGCCGTGGCGGCGTCTCCTCATGAGCGTCTGAGTCTGAGGATGGATCCGTCACTCCTAAGCGGTCCTTCGGTGGTCGCGAGGTCACCGGGGTGGAGGAGTTGCTTGGCGGCGAGCTCATGGCGGAGAGGTGGCCGGTGACGGAGTGATTTTGTGGCGGCGATGGCTCCCGAACAAAATTGATTAGAAATAGTTCACGGGAGGGCGAGGTAGCTCTTGGTGAAGAGAACGGAGAGGTCTGGTGGCGCGGAGTGAACGAAGGCGATGGCGGCGTGGTTGTTGCGGAGATGAGGAAAACGGCGTTCCGGACGATTGCGGGCTGTGGGGGTGTCGTTAGGGTGGCTTTGAGGCTGCATGCGTGCTCGGGAAGCTCGGGGCCTCCTTTATAGCTCGTCGAGGTCGGTTCCGTGGCGGCGGAGATAAACGGCGAACCGCCTCTCTGTCTTGTAAAGCGGCGTGGCGGCGGCGAGGCTTGCGGACAAAGCTGCGGATGAGCTCGGGCTGTGCGAGGGCGAGTGGCGGCGGGGAAAGGCTTGGCGGCGCCGACAGCAGCGGCGGCGCTGCGACGCCGGTGTGCGCCAAAAAAGCCTGTCGGTGGCGCTGTAAACGCGCCAGAGTCTTAGCGCGTTCTTTGCGAAACGCAGGGGCGCGTCGCGTGGTCTTTGAGCGGGACAAAGCCGTGGGGGCCAGCGTGTCGGCTCGGCGCATGTCGCGTGCCAAGCGCTGCGCTCTGCTTTCGCGCTACTGGGTGTGCAGGGCGTGCTCGGCGAAATGCCGAGCAGTCTAGAGGCGGTTGAGGCTGAAACAACCAGTTCTAGTCTAGGGTTAGTAATGGATCTAAGGGACATGGTGGATTGGTCGGGGGCTCAAGTTCATAGTGTAGACATGAACTCATGCCAAATCTGGACATGCACAAAGGGTGTTTGATAAAATGCCAAAGGCATCTAGGCAATTCTTGGAGTGGCCAAAACTTCCATAGTGGGGTCTCTTTGGATGCAAGAGGGAGTGGTGAAGTTAGTTTGCAGAAAGGAGAAACTTGCTAGTGCAAGTTTTGCAAAACTTCCATTGCAGACGAGAAAGCAAATGGCAATGTTGCAAGCACTTGGAATCATCCTATGGGTCCACTCTCCTGGACTTAAGGGTTTAGTAGGGAGGGCTACAAGTAGGAGGGATAATCACAGCAAAATGAGCAAGTTAAAATATAGTTGTAGTACAAAACCTCAAGTTGGACCAGAATGGAAATGAGGATGATTCACTCAAAATTTTCAAAGAACATAAGCGGGTTTTTGCACAAAGGGAATGATATGCTCCTCTGACATCCCATAATTTTGGTGGAGGCTAGAAAGAATTATTTAAAAGGGTTGTAGTGCAAAGTTGCTCTCTGGACCAGAGAAGGAAACATGTGTAGCACTCAAAATATTTCAAGAATAAAAGATATTTTTGATTAAAAGTGATTTAAAAACATCACATGACATCTCCAAATTTTTGTGGAATTTTTAGATAAATATATCAACTGGTTGTAGTTCAAATAGGGCCATATAACCTTGAAAACCATTTTTCAAGAAAACAAAGATCAAGCAAAATAATTATGTAATCAGCCTTACTAATAAAAGAAAAGTTTTTCTTGAGAGGTTAAACAAGTCCAATAACATATCTGAAAAGTTTTCTCTATGGGGGAAAACTCCATAATAGCAAGGGAGAAAAAGTTTCAAAAATCAAAAGGGAGCCCAGAAAACAAAAGTTTTAATTTCCTGGCAAAAATTTTAATTTATAAAACAAGGTCAAAATTTTGGATGTCACGATGAAAATTATGTGCACCCATGTATATCTTGAGTAGTCATCAACAATGGCGAAGCCATAGAGACAAGCAGTTGTTGTGAGGCTAGAGTAGTGAGTAGGGCCAAATAAGTCCATGTGTAACAGCTCAAAGGGTTGAGATGTCGTCATGATTGTCTTGAGGGTGCTTTGCCTAGTCATCTTTCCAACCCATGAGGCACCACACAAATGATCCTTCTTGAACTTGACACCCTCGATGCCTATGACATGCTTCTTCTTGGCGAGTGTGTGTAAGTTCCTCATGCCCGACATGCCCCAACCTTGATGCGAGCCGACGTGCAGAAGCTTTAGCAAGAAGACATCTGACAAAACTGTGGACCTTTGAGAAATCTACCATGTATAGATCATCTTTCCGATACCCTTCAAAGACTAGAGACTTGTCAGATTCCATTAGTACAAGGCAACGATATTTTCCGAATAGCACAATCATGTTCAAGTCACAAAGCATTGAGACAAACATTAAGTTGAAACCAAGGGATTCAACAAGCATCACTTTATCCATGTGTTGATCCTTTGAGATTGCAACTCTACCTAGACCCAATACCTTGCTTTTACCAGTGTCAGCAAATGTGATGTGACTCTTGTCTGATGGACGTAAGGTTGAGTCCATGAGAAGACTTTGATCACCAGTCATATGATTAGAGCATCCGCTGTCCATAATCCATTCTGAAGCATGAGGTGCCATACCCTACAGTGCAGTTAGGAGGATAGGCTTCACAAAGAGTGTTGTGAAGCATAAGCATTTAAGCGCACACAAGGATTATCACTGCATAGATCAAGGTTAGGACTCATAGTATGGTGATAAGCGATTCAGGATGTGGAATACATAGTAAGAACATTTTATCATCGTCCCTCAATGTGTTTTAGGTCTGACAATAGCATCGGACGCCTTTGATTCAGTGGAGACCTTTCTCTGCAAAAGAAAGTTAATTCTTCTTCACCACCCACATTTTCGGGGTGGCTTAGAAGCAATGAGTCTAAGTGCAGCATCTGAGAATTTTGGCTTTGGAGCCCTAGCAAATAGCCTTCCAGGAGATGAATGATACTCATATGAATAAGCAGAAAAGTTCTTAATTCTATAAACATAGCGGTTTGAAGACACACACACATATTCATAAGTTTGAGTATGATTTCCCTGCAAAACATTGGCGTTAGGGTGACTCCGGTGAGTCCTGTATCTGTATGAAGCCTTTGGGCCATATGAAGCCATAGGTTTGGGGTTTGTCTTCTTCCTTGGAGGTGTCATGATGACATTCACAGGAAGTTTCTCAATACACTGCTTAGGTACCCAGATCTTCTTCATAGGTGGTCCATTCTGCGATTCTTGAAAGTCGTTATATCGACTAGAGGGGGTGAATAGGCGATTTTATGAATTCTTCAGCGAGGAATTTGCTAGTGAGAAATTCCTTAGCGAAGAACTACTTGCTGATGGAATATGTACTCGGGAGTAAACATAACAGGATACACACATAGTCGGCATGATGAAATGAAGACTAAAAGCAGTACGGAAGCGTGAACACAGGATAGCAAGATGAAGACAAAGCGGTGAAGAAATTGAGGCGAGGAATTTGTGAAAGTCTTGATCAAAGTCTTCAACACAGAATATGAACAACATTCAACACAGAATGAGGAAATGGAAGAGTTGAGGAAATAGAACCCGGTCGGTTGGTGAAGACAATGATTTGGTAAACCAGTTCAAGCTTCTTTGTCTCGGTTATGCGTCTGGTTGGAAGCGGTGAGTATTTAAACTCGAGGACACAGTCCGGACACCCGATCTCGAGCGCAACTCGGGACACCCAGTCCTCACCGTGTTCTCCTTGAACTAAGGCCACTTGAGTCTCGTCCAATCACTCGTGGTAAGTCTTGGTGACTTCCAAACCTTCACAGACTTGGTCAATCGGCAATCCACAATTCCTCTTGGATGCTCTAGACCTTGGCCTAACCGTCTGGAAGAAGCACAGTCTTCAAAGGTAACAAGCATCGGATCCACGCAGGATCAATTTCTTCAGTGATGCTCAATCACTTTGGGTTTGTGGGGGTTTGGTTTTGGGATTTTCCTCACTTGATGATTTTCGCTCAAAGTCCTCGGAGGATGGGTTGCTCTCAAATGACAAGTGTCAAGTTTTCTTGGAGCAGCCAACCAGCTAGTGGTTGTAGGGGGAGGCTATTTATAGCCTAGGGAGCAGCCCGACATTATAAGACATAAATGCCCTTCAATGATATGACCATTAGGTGGATACGATATTTTGGGACAGCCGGTGCGCAGCACAGCAACGGTCGGAAATTTGACTCTCAAATTCCTCAGGGCTATCATGTTCCCCACTGTGTAGGCAATTCGCCTTTGGTGAATTCCTAACTCCTCGATCGAGCAAAGTCCTCGGTGAGCGGAAGAGCTGCGTCTCATCAGCTGATGAATTTACTGAAGCGTATGAGATTTCAATGGCTTCACTCGAAGGGATTGGTAGGTGTAGGATTTTGAGTTGAGCATCACATGGAAATTTTTCCTTAGTATTTCCTCGACCCCCTTTAACAGTACGGTGTTTCCTTTGACTCAAGAAAGACAAAATGAAACTACGAAAACAAAAGTCTTCACGCTTCATATTCCTCGAATGAATACCAAGTCTTCAAGGTCACACCACTTTCAAAGTCTTCAGAAAGTCTTCAGAATATCAAAGTCTTCAGTTGAAGAACTTCATTTTTAGGGGTCGACTTTCTCTGTAAATATCAAACTCCTCATAGACTTATAGACCTGTGTACACTCACAAACGCATCAGTCACTTAACCTATAAGTCTTCAATACACCAAAATCACTAAGGGGCACTAGATGCACTTACAATCTCCCCCTTTTTGGTGATTGATGACAACATAGGTTAAGTTTTCAACGGGGATAAACATATGAAGTGTAAATACTGATATTGAGGAATTTGATTGCAAGATATAGAAGAACTCCCCCTGAATATGTGCATAGTGAGGAATTTGCTTTTGAGGCATTGCACATTTGAAGAATTGAATCATGGAGATCTCCCCCTATATCTTGTAATTCATACGCATTTGATATATAATGTGAAGAATTTGAAATGCATGATGAAATATGGTGCTGATGAGATTGACATCGTGCAATAATATTGACAAGGAATAAGCATGCGGAATAGCACATCAAAAGTTTGAGCTCGGTGCACCAAAAGCATCGAGCACGACCAAAAGTATCAAGGCACCATCGGTTTAAGATTACAACTCGATCAATAAAACTTTTGGAAGAGCGAGTTGTAACTTAATAAAATGCCCATAATATAAACCGGCTTGAAGACTAACTCAGATTTCTCCCCTTTGTCATCTAATGACCAAAAGGATCGGCGAGGACTAACATACTGAAGATTTTCAAGTTGATGGAGGCGCCCGGCGTTATCGGGAGTTAGTTGTTGAAGTAGGGCCTGCGCGGTGTCCTCCAAATCTTCATGTTCATCGGTTTCAGCGATGAAGAATAAGAACTGGTCACTAGATCAGGAACTTTGACTCTCTTGAATTTCTTCGGAGGTGGTGCAGACCAGTCAAATGCTTCCTGGAGACCCATAGTCTTCAATTCTTCCGCGGAATATACATGATTGAGAACAGCCCAGGTGCAGTTGAGGGTTTCATGAAGATAGTACTGATTTTCTTCACGGCATTATGTGTTGACATCAGAAGAATAGCAGCAAATTGGCCTTCACCCATTTCGATTGCGTTCAACCTTGATGAAGGCGAGAGTAACTCACGGTCGATCATCACCACAGGTCTTTGTTGCTTGAGGCTTTTGCTTGGTGAGGTATTTCTTGGCGGTGTCATGTGTTGCAGAATCGTCATTGGTGGAGTAATATGTAGCTAGGCGGAATTGACCATCAATGGGCGAGTGCCTTCTCTGGCAACTGCCTTGCCCTTATCATCGAGAGGATGAGGCTGGTAAACGAGGACTTCAATGGGCGACAAGTAGCTACCATGGTTGAGTGTCGACCTTGTAATTGATGAGGATCTTGCCCTTATGAATCGCATAATCCAAAGCGCATATGGCTTCAGCTCAAAAGCGACATTGCAACATTAGCGAGTCCTCATGAAGAAATCATGGAAGTTGGCCAGGAGCGCCATGAATGATGTTGAAAAGCATGTTCTTCATGATGCCAGCGACATCTTCTTCATTTGAGTCGTGGCCTTTGATGGGACTCATTTTCTTCGTCGAGATTCGATAGACAGTCCGAGGCACATACATCGGTTCCTTGGCGAGAATTTGGTTCGAGGGCATGCCACGGCTTTAAAGGCTTCATGAGCACTTGCATATAATGATCGGTCATTTCGCGGTCATTGTAGATGCAACGTGCACTTTCATGGGGAGGATCAAGAGGAAGGACACGAAGCAATTCAGTTGTTGGTGCCTTGTAGTGAGTGTTTTCGGTCATCAATCCAGCACCCATGAATTGACATCTTGAGCGTCTCGGTGATATGCGAGTGGCGTAGAAGCGAAGAATGAGTTCTTCATTCCAATCCAGGATATCGGTCAGAAATTTAGGAGTCTGCATCATGAATAACTTCGAATCTTGGCTCGAAGCACGAGATTCCATATCCACATGCGGAATATGCTCATGATCGAAGATCTTGTCCTTGTCAAAAACGAGGAATAGAAGTTGGCTTGTGTAGCAGTCGAGCGTCTTTTCCTCATGCGGCGAGTCATATGGATTATGGCGATGAAGAACACATGCTCGAAAAGAAATCTTCAGCCTTGAATTTTGCTTGCTCGAGAACAGATTCTTGGTTTAGGCGAGAGGAATATCGATGATTTGCGGCACAACCTCGAGAATCGCGATCTCGGGTGCTTGGTGAAATTTCTGGTTCCTCTTCTTGTGCAGTTTGGGGATCAACGGCGGGTTCTTGACACTAGCGGCTGGAATTTCCTCATTAACGACGATGTGGGATGAGTTTCTTGAGCCCAATTGAGCAGTTGTAGCGGAGGCGAGAATTTGGTGAATTGGAGTGAAGCTGGAGTATTGGGATCTTGACTTTCCCAAAGTCATCGTTCATCACTGGTGTAGTGCATCCAATATCCACGTCTTCATCTTCTTTTCAATTTCCTCAACACCAGCCTCTTCGGTTGTGGCTGAGGCATGGGTGAGAAACAAGCGGTGATGAAGGGAATGTTTCCACTTCAATTTCTTCATCAAACTGTTACGAGGTAACAACAGATTGATTTTCTTCATCGAGATCCGCTTGGGATCTTGTAGTCTTCTCCATAAGGAACAATTTCCTTAGGCGACATGGAGGAAATGGGAGCGACATCAATGGGATTTTCAAGAGAGCTGGTCATTGGCTTCATTTTCTTGCGGCGAAGAATTTGGCCTTGTGAGATGCCTTCCTCTTCTTCCTTGCAGCTCGCTCTGCAGCCTTTGTCTTCTTCACTTCATAGGCAGAAGGAAGAATTGGAGTTGGGGTTGGCGCAGGCGGAGCTGAGGACTGTGGTTCAACTTCTTTAGGCTCAAGCTAGTGCGATTGCCTGATCTCTTCATTTTCTTGAGCGCACCACTAGTGGATGCCACAGGAATTTCTTCGGTGGTGGAATGGAGTCATCAGCCACGGAACTTGTATTCTCATCGGCGGCTGAAAGTCATCAGCGATCTTGGCATGTTCTTCAGCGAGCTGGCGAGTCTTGACTGAGGATTTTCTTGTTGCGATGGGGCTGCAGCGGTTGTCATTTTCTTCGTCAAATTGTGAATCTCACCTTGGCTCCTTGCCAATCAGCATTATAAGCATCGAAATCCTTCTTTGAGGGCTTGGATTTCGATTGAGCTTTGAGAAGTTCTTCAGGAGTCAGATTGACTATGTTCTTCCTCAGAAGCTTCTCCTTTCTGGCTTGTGCTCTCTTTAGTTCAAGAGCCTTTTCAAATTTCCATTTCTCTTCAGCGATGAAATGGTTCAGCATATGACTTTGACCAGGAGTCAGGTATAGGAGTGTTTGGATCCTGATGCCATAGGTCGATGAAGTCAAGGATCTTCTTCGGATCAAAAGCGAAGTGCAGATTGTTCCTTTGGATCTAGCGGCCTTTGTCGATCTGTCTCGATGATTTACGCAAGTTCTTCATCGAGGCTTCGTCATCGAAGGGCACCTTGAATGCAACCTGTTTCTTTCTAGGACTTGGCGAGGACCGCGTCCAGCGGTTGCTTTTGTCTTCGAGTGGGGCTGATGAGGACATTGGTGCAGTGAGAACTTCTTTGAGACACGAAGCAATCGAAACCACAGAGTCCTTTGACATGTAGCCCGGCCTTACAGGAGTTGAGGACTTGGAGGGCTCTTGAGGATTTTGAGGAGCAGCGGCGGATCGAGGAATTTACCGTGAGGCGCGGTGAGAACTAGGCCGTGAGGCGTGATGGTGAAACACTTGGCTTGCGGCGGGCTTCTTTGGCATTGATTTCCTCGGCTTGACCGAGGTCTCGGCGGCAGCAGCAGCGTGAGAATCCTCATTGAATTTCCTCCTGCCTCCTTGGCTGTCTTGCCAATTTGGCTTGGCGCTGGACCATTCTTGAGGAAAGTCTTCACTGCGCTTAATGCTGGTGGGATCGTGACTTTGCCGGTGCCAAAGGAGCTCTTGGGCATGGAGGGTTTAAAGCGAATTTCTTCATGTACTTGGGAGTAACATAGCGATATTCCCTCCATTCTCGTGCCCATCTCGTTCTATCCTCTGAATCGCACTTTCGCTGATTTTTAGTCTCCTTGCCAAATTTGGCTTCATCGGTGTCAGATAATCTTTGTAAATTTCAAAAGCGGTCATGACCTTGGTTTCTTTCCTCCTTCTGCGGTCTCTTGCCTTACGCCATTTTCTTGGTGAGAATTTGAACTATAGAGCACTCTGAAGAAGTATGCAGTTTTTCTTGAGAGCAGCTGCAAATGAGTTAAGTTGATGAGAACCTAGTGATTCACAGCGGACATGAAATACAATGAGCGAGTGTAGGTGCGAGGAATTTGGAGAGGTCATATCGTCCTCGGAAGATTTTTGAAAAAGACAAGTTTTGAGAATTTGACCGGTTGAGCCGTGAGGAATTTCACTAAGTGTTTAGTCTTAGGTTCGAGTTATCTGATTGAAAATCCGCACAATTGAGGAATCTTGAAGAAATGAATGCTTAGAGATAAATCAAGAGCATATAGTGTGTGAGGTGTTCATATGTGAAGATTTGAAGAAACAAAACACCTTTGAATATTTTGAAAGATTTGAGAATCAAAGTGAGTAATAAAAGTGACTTTTAATTACGGCGAAGAACACGACGAACAGAGATATGAACCGTGGTGAAGTTAAATCACGTTAGATCTCCACGCCCTAACTTGGCGGAGGGAGACAGCTCTGGCGGCGAGTGAAGATTTCATGACGGTAGCTTGATCTGACAACGACGAGTCGGCGGTGAAGCTCTTCCTCACCGGCGGCGATGGAGTAGCGGCGCTTAGGTTTGAGAGAGCTCGGCGAGAGCGGCGACCGGCGGAGAATAAATGAAGTAAGGAAGGAGAGGGTATTTATAGCCACGGTAAAAACTGTTACGCGAAGATTTTGGGACGAACATGCCCTTGCCCTTTCTCCTTCACGCGACATGTGTCACCCGCCTTGTCTTGAGATGAGATCGTGTAAGATCGTGGGTGAATAAACTAATGTATCGTGGGAAGCGGAGCGGTTTGGCGGTAAAACGAAAAACTGGATAAGATTTGTTTAAAATTTAGTTCGCAATTTCTTGAGTATCAAGGACACGTGAAGACTTTGAGCGAGTTTCAATCGAAGCACATGAAGAATTTGTGAATAGATTGGGTTGAGTATAGCATAGAGGGGAAGGGTCGATCACATTCATAGCGAAATCACAACTTGAAGAAATAACAATAAGTGAATCTTGTAGAGGACATAAAATCATATATATATATATAGTCAATGAGGAATAACGGCGGAAACATTGAAGAATTTGCAAAGTTGAAGAATTTGAGAAACTAAGGAATTTCAAAATGAGGAAAAACTCAAATTGAAGATTTTCAACTTTTGTGGTGGCGTAGCCCACCTTATAAGAATGATGATTTCAGACACCGTGTACAATTGTCGTAGGGTTTTGAGAATCAAATTCTTCATTAATTTCATCACACTTAGAGTGTTATTCTTTATTGATTGAAGAAAAACGTTTCTTCATGTGTTGCACATCTAAGTCATCAATTCTGCATAAGGGTTAGGATGTGTGTCCTTTTCAAAGAACATTGAAGATTCTAAGATATTTAGCTCACACGCAACTTGCTAAATCTCTTCTCATCCAAGGGCTTAGTGAAGATATCAGCTAGCTGTTCTTGATCTTCACATGCTTGATGGAGATATCGCCCTTCAACACATGATCACGAAGAAAATGATGGCGAATCTGGATGTGCTTAGTCTTGAGTCTTGGCTGGGTTGTGAGCAATCTTGATGGCACTCTCATTATCGCGAGAGGAGAGGCACATTCTTCACGTTAGCGCCATAGTCCTTGAGGTTTGCTTCATCCAGCGAGTTGAGCATAGCATCAGCCAGCAGCAATGTATTCAACTTGATGATGAGCGGTGATCTGTGATTCTGTTTCTTCGAGGACCAACGGACCAAAGATCGTCAGAAATGACAAGTGCGGATGTTGACTTATGGTCCACGATCACCAGCATAGTCGAGTCGAGAATATCAATGAGATCAAAAGCGAGCCCTTGGGGTACCATAATCCTAGTGTTGGTGTGTGAGCTAGATATCGAAGAATATGCTTCCTGACCTTATGGTGTGATTCCTTGGTGCAGCTTGAAATCGGGCACACATGCAAACACTAAGCATTATATCTGGCCTAGATGCACATAAGTACAATAAAGAACCAATCATGGAGCTGTATACCTTGTGATCAAAGTCAATACCATTTTCATCGATTGCATAGATGGCCATTTGTGGGCATAGGAATTTTGATTCCTTTGCAATCTTGCATGCCAAATTTCCTCGATACATCTTTGAGGTATTTCTCTGAGATATGAATATGCCATTGTCTTTCTTGTGAATTTGAAGACCTAAGAAGAATTTCAATTCTCCCATCATAGACATTTGATATTCTTCACTCATCATATAAACAAATTCATCACTATATCGTTGGTTAGTACAGCCAAAGATAATATCATCAACATATATTTGGCACACAAACAGTTCACCATCATATGATTTAGTAAAAAGAGTAGAATCGAGTGAACGGGTGTGAAACCATTCTTCACGAAGAATTCCTTCAATGTGTCATACCACATGAGGGGCTTTCTTGAGGCCATAGAGGGCCTTATTGAGTCTGAAGACTTTTCGAGGATTCTTGGGATCTTCAAAACACAGGGGTTGAAAACATATACTTCTTCCTCAAGCTTACCATTGAGGAATGCACTTTTCACATCCATTTGATATCATGATGGTTAGCATAGGCAAGTAAAATCTGAATAGCCTCAAGTCTAGCAACAGGTGCAAAAGTTTCATCGAAATCAATTCCTTGACTGTGTGTAGCCTTGAGCTACTAGTCGTGCCTTATTCCTCACCACAAGGCCATTTTCATCTTGCTTGTTGCGGTAGATCCACTTTGTGCCAATGATATTATGCTTGCGAGGATCTAGGCGATTGACCAATTCGGACATTGTTCAGCTCGAGCTGATGTAATTCTTCTTGCATAGCTTTGAATCCCTCCGGCTCGAAATGCTTCATCTACCTTAGTGGGCTCTGAGATAGAGACAAAAGCATAGTGCCCACAAAGTTAGATAAGTGTGAGGCTTTTGGCGAGTGAGAGGACACAGTGCGCTAATGTCATTGATGATCTTCTCCACTTGCACTTCTTTTTGCAGCGTGTGGATGAGTTGGTTGTCGGTGAGGATTTTGATCGGCATTTTCTTGACACCATTTTCCTCATCATGTTCTTGGTGCATCAGCTCGGCGTTCTTCATGAGCAGGAATGAATTCTTGATGGGAATGACATCCTCGGTTGCCTTGAGCTTGATAGCATCCTCGGTGCTGGTTCATCTAACACGAAGGTAGGTGCTCTCTTTGCGAGCCATTAGTTTCATCGAACCGCACATCTGATGTCGACAATCTTGTGAAGAACAATGTTGAAGACTACTGTAGGTGTCGAGTCCTTCGTAACCAAGCATAAAACCTTCATGTGCTTTCGGTGCAAATTTAGAGTTGTGGTGAGGATCTCTAATCCAACATTTAGCACCGAAGACTTTGAAATAACTCACATTGGGTTTCTTGTCAGTGAGGAGTTCATAGGCAGTCTTGTTGAAGAATTTGTGAAGATATACTCTGTTGATGATGTGGCAGGCATTATCAATTGCATCAATCCAAAAAAGCTGAGGCGTTTTGTATTCATCAAGCATAGTGCGAGCCATCTCAACAAGAGTTCTGTTCTTGCGCTCCACGACGCCATTCTGCTGAGGAGTATAGGGAGTAGATAATTCATGAGTAATACCAAGTTCATCAAGATAGGCATCAAGACCGAATTCTTGAACTCGGTTCCATTGTCACCGATATGCTTGATCTTCACACCAAAGTTGGTTGAAGCCCTCGAGGAAAATCGTTTGAAGACTTCACGCACTTCATGTTTTTAAGTAACAATGTGTACCCATGTATATCGAGAATAATCATCAACAATGACAAAACCATATAAAGATGCATCATTAGTATTTGCTGAATAATGGTTAGGTCGAAGAGGTCCATGTGAAGCAATTGAATGGATGGGTAGTGGTCATGATAGTCTTATTTGGATGCTTGGCCTTGGTCATTTTCGGACTTCACATGCTCGCATAAGTGATCCTTGAGAATTTGACATTCTCAATGCCAATGACATGCTTCTTCTTTGCAAGCATGTTCAAATTCCTCATGCTGCATGACCAAGTCGTCGATGCCATAGCCATATACGAAGCTTTTGCAAGTAGACACACGGCTGGTTGTGGTCTGTAGAAATCAACAATATATAGATCTCCTCTCCTAAAGCCTTGAAGACTTTGGAATTGTCGACTTCCATAATCACGACACAGCGATATTTGCGAAGGCGACAACCATATCAAGATCACAAAGCATTGAGGCCGACATGAGATTGTATCCTAAGGACTCAACAAGCATGACTTTGTCCATGTGCTTATCCTTAGAGATAGCAACCTTACCAAGACCCAATACGACTTTTGCCTTTTGAGCAAAGATGATATGCTTGAGGTGGCGGTGATAAGGGAGCATCCATCAATAGATTCTTGTCACCGGTCATGTGATTTATACATCCACTATCGAGGACCCATTCGGTGGTTTTGGGTTGATCATCCTGCGAGATGAATTAGTGTAACTTACAATCTCATATGCTTCATCGGTGAAGAATATGATATCAAGTTCATCAGATGAATTTCATCAAGCGATAAACAAGTATAGCGATATGAGGGCGTGTGAAATGAAAGTTCATTTCATCATGATTCGCTGCGTCCTTCGAACATTTTGTCGAGGTCCCGGCAAAATCTTGAGCGTTAGAGCATGTGCGGAGACTGACTCTGCGAAGAGATTAGTTCTTTTCTTCACCACCCACATCGGAGGGTGGCAAGAGTTCATCATCCTGCGAGCACCATGTGAGAAAGGTGGAAAAGATGCCAAACCATTTAAGCAGCATAGGAGGGTTAGGGTATGCATATGAATAAGCGAGTAATTCTTGAGGACTTATGAACATAATGGTTTGAAGAATAATGCACATATTCATAGCCCTTAGCTCTACCTGCGAGACGAGTTGTTAGCATGATGATAATCATATGAGGACTTTGATCCAGTTGAGAATTTGATCCTCGTGAAGAATTTGGTCCATATGGAGAATTTGATCTAGGGTTCTGTTCTTCACAGGTGGGTTCATGAGGACATTCACTGAAGACTTTCAACACAGCTTTTGGAAACCAGATTTTCTTCATAGGGAACCGTTCTGCGATTAGTGCCAACATATCTAGCAAATACTTCACCATTCGATTTTTGAACAGTTTATAGTTGGAGTCAAATGACTCATCGGAGGAATGAGAAGATTCACGTAAAGCAGATAAGTTAGATGGATCAAGCTGGAGGTCCCTTTGCGACAACCCATGAGGTTTTGGGAGTCTTGCTCGGGCTTCAATATGTTCCATCGGCATTGAGTTTCCTCTCAAAGGCAATACCCTCTTTCCTAGGGTTTACTGTTGAGGATCTGCTTTTGAGCACATCACAAAGTGTCGATGCCCTTTGAGGCTTTTGTACATGCTGTCATGTACAATTCCTTCAACCTGCATTGTCGATGATACTAGCAATGTCCTCGGATGAGGAATTAGTGATAGCGAGCGGATGAAGAATTTGTAACATTTAAAGCATTTGAACATTCGGTGAAGAATTAGCGATTCACGTTCAATGCACTTTAAGCATGGAGGAACAAATTCTTCACGAGAAGCTGATTTGTTGAGCTAGTAATGAATCGCGCTCCTACGAAGATCTTCATAACACACTCTTAGCTTTTCAAGATCTTCCTTTCTTTGAATAGCTTCAAGAAAGCTTCTCATGATCGAGACAAAGAGAGTTATGATGACCTTGAAGGTTATCATACTTAGGCTGAGTCTCTGAAGATTTTCGATCGAGGGCTTTAGTGCGATCCATTTCTTCACCCAACATATCATCACTTTTATCTAGCATGTTTTGAACTTTTCAAGAGCCGTTGTTGTTTCACAGCAATTTTAGCAAGTTTAGAGTAGCTGGGCTTGAGATCCTCATCGATTCATTTTCACTAGAGTCGGAGGTTATATTTGAGTACCTTAGCTCCTTTTGCCATGAAGCAATAGGTGGGGCGTAGCCATCATTATCTTCATTAGGCTTGTGGGTGGAGTCGGTTTCTTGATGTTGAAGATGGACTTCTGGCGTGGCAGTATATGACGGACAGACGCCACACGGACTCAGATTCTTGGACTCCTCCTCTTCATCATTTTCCTCAGATTCAGCTTTAGAGTCCATTTCCTTGACAATGAATGCAGAGCTTTCTTGGAGCTGCCCTTCTTGTGAGATGAAGACTTTGAGGGTTTTGATGGCGGAGATTTTGACGATTTCTTCTTCTTCTTCATATCATCGAGCTGTAATCCTTGTATTTCTTCTTCTTCATTTCCTTTTCCCCGAGGACAATCTTGAATATAGTGACCAGGCTTCTTGCATTTGTGGCAAAGTCTTCTCTTGTAGTCCTTTGGATGAGGAATCATTTCCTCTTGAGGGTTTTCCAGCGAACACGTCTTGTGAACTGGAATTTCTTCACAAGCGAGCTAGATCTGGCTCAGTTCTTGAGGATCACCAAGGCTACTACGAGAATCCTCACATTGAGTCGGACACAACCTTAGCCTTGAGGGCACGTGGTTTGCCATAGTTTGAGCCATAGAGATCTCTCTTTTGACAAGCTGGAACTTCGTGAGTGTTTAGCCTTTCGAGGATATCGGCGAGGATCAAGCGACTTGTAGTCGACACGTTCTTGTATCATCGGTCCAGTATCAAATGAGGAATCAAGCGATCTCAGCGGTTTCTTCACAACTTCATGATCGGTGATGTCGGTGGCACGAGGGCTTGAAGCTCATTTGAGATGTTAGTGAGGCGATCAAAGGTTTGTTGGACATTCTCATTATTGAGTCTTTTGAAGCGGTTGAAGAGATTCGAAGAACATCGACTCGAGAGTCACGCTGAGTTGAAACTCCTTCATTTACTTTGGACAGCCTATCCCGGATAAACAGCGGTTTCCAGCACTCACTCTTCCATCTTGTCCTTTGCTCGAGATGGCCACAGATGATATTCTTAACGAGAATCGAGTTGTTTGAATCTCTTCACATCGGTGGCGGTCGGTGTTTGATGTGAGAGGGACACCATTTTCCACAACATACCGAGATCATTGTCAATTGCCTCAAGATGCATTCGCATCTTGTTCTTCGATAAAGGGTAGTCCGTTCCATCAAGGTAGGACACCCAGCCGAGACCTTGATCATACTGCGGTCGACATAACTAAAACTCGGTGGTTAGACCAAAATCACACAAAACAAGGGTACCTTGCTCGATACCAATTGAAAGTCGTTATATCGACTAGAGGCGAATAGGCGATTTTATGAACTCTTCACTCGAGGAATTTGCTGGTGAGGAAATTCCTTAGCGAAGAACTACTTGCAGCGAAATATGTACTCGGAGTAAACATAACAGGATACACACATAGTCGGCATGATGAAATGAAGACTAAAAGCAGTCTGGCGTAAACACGAGGATAGCAAGATGATGACAAACGGTGAAGAAATTGGCGAGGAATTTGTGAAAGTCTTGATCAAAATCTTCAAACCGAGATATGAACAACATTCAACCGAGAATGAGAAATGGAAGTGTTGAGAAATAGAACCGGTCGGTTGGTGAAGACAATGATTTGGTAAACCAGTTCAACCATCTCGGTTATGCGTCTGGTTGGAAGCGGTGAGTATTTAAACTTCGAGGACACAGTCCGGACACCCGATCTCGAGCGCAACTCGGGACACCCGATCCTCACCGTGTTCTCCTTGAACTAAGACCACACGAGGTCTCGTCCAATCACTCGTGGTAAGTCTTGGTGACTTCCAAACCTTCACAGACTTGGTCACTCGGCAATCCACAATTCCTCTTGGATGCTCTAGACCTTGGCGCCTAACCGTGCGGAAGAAGCACAGTCTTCAAAGGTAACAAGCATCGGATCCACGCAAGATCAATTTCTTCAGTGATGCTCAATCACTTTGGGTTTGTGGGGGTTTGGTTTTGGGATTTTCCTCACTTGATGATTTTCGCTCAAAGTCCTCGGAGGATGGGTTGCTCTCAAATGACAAGTGTCAAGTTTTCTCGGAGTAGCCAACCAGCTAGTGGTTGTAGGGGGTGGCTATTTATAGCCTAGGGAGCAGCCCGACATGATAAGACATAAATGCCCTTCAATGATATGACCGTTAGGTGGATAAGATATTTTGGGACAGCCGGTGCGCAGCACATCAACGATCGGAAATTTGACTCTCAAATTCCTCGGGGCTATCATGTTCCTCCTTTGTGTAGGCAATTACATGGCGAATTCCTAACTCCTCGATCGAGCAAAGTCCTCGATGAGCGGAAGAACTGCGTCTACATCCTTTGATGAATTTATTGAAGCTGTATGAGATTTCAATGGCTTCACTAGAAGGATTGGTAGGTGTAGAGATTTTGAGTTGAGCATCACATGGAAATTTTTCCTTAGTATTTCCTCGACCCCTTTAACGATGCGGTGTTTCCTATGACTCAAGAAAGAGAAAATGAAACTACGAAAACAAAAGTCTTCACGCTTCATATTCCTCGAATGAATACCAAGTCTTCAAGGTCACACCACTTTCAAAGTCTTCAGAAAGTCTTCAGAATATCAAAGTCTTCAGTTGAAGAACTTCATTTTTAGGGGTCGACTTTCTCTGTAAATATCAAACTCCTCATAGACTTATAGACCTGTGTACACTCACAAACACATCAGTTACTTAACCTATAAGTCTTCAATACACCAAAATCACTAAGGGGCACTAGATGCACTTACAGTTACTACCAATATACCTGGCAAACACTTCATCATTCTGATTCTTAAACAATTTATAGTTTGCATGAAAGGATTCATCAATGATAATAGGATTAGCACGGTAAAGCTAGATAAAGTGGATGGATCTCTTTGAAAGTTCCTTTGCGACAACCCATGTGGTTTTGAAGTCTTGCTCAGGCTTCGATCGACCTATCAACATTCATTTTCCTCTCAGACCCAACACCCTCTTTCCTAGGGTTTGAGTGAGAATCTGCTTTTTGAGGAGATCATAAAGTGTCGATGCCCTTTCAGGACTTTTATACATCCCGTTTCAAGCAATGTCTTCAACCTAGCATTTTTCAGCAGACAATAGTAGTGGTATCCTCCATGAGAGGGTTAGTTACCACATTAGTAGTTGAAGACAAAGCAACAGCGAGAACAGTGGAACATTCAGCAACAGAGGTAGCGTTATCACGCTCAATGCATTTTAGACATGGTGGAACAAATTCTGAACAATGCATTTTATAACGCTGATTTGTTGAGCAAGTAATGAATCACGCTCCTTCTGAATATCTTCATAATCCACTCTTATCTTTTCAAGATCTTGCTTTCTTTGAAGACATTAGAAGAAAGCTTTCGTGATCGGACAAAGAGTATTACATTGATCTTGAAGGCGTCAAACTTGGAATGAAGTCTCTGAAGACTCTCAGCCAATGCTTTTGAGTGATCCATTTCTTCACCCAACATATCATCGCTCTTACTAAGCATGTTTTGAACCTTTGCCAAGGCTCTTCGTTGTTTAGTGGCAAAGGAAGCAAGTTTGACATAGCTGGGGCCAAATTCATCACGATTCATCATCACTAGTTTAGGAGGTAGCATTCGAGTTACCTTAGCACCCTTTGCCATGAGGCATGGTGAAGATGATGGCGATTCAGGTGCAAAGGTCATCTCTTTAAGAGACTCCTTGTAGTCCTCTATAAGTGCATCTGGTGCCCTTAGTGATTTTGGTGTATTGAAGACTTATAGGTTAAGGGATTGATGCGTTTGTGAGTGTACACAGCTCTATAAGTCTATGAGGAGTTTGATATTTCTGAGAAAAGTCGACCCTAAAAATGAAGTTCTTCATTGAAGACTTTGATATTCGAAGACTTCACGAAGACTTTGAAAGTGAAGAAATTGGTGTGAACTTGAAGACTTGATATTCATTTGAGGAACATGAGCGTGAAGACTTTTGTTTTCGTAGTTTCATTTTCCTTTCTTGAGTCATAGGAAACACCGTCTTTGCTAAAAAATCGAGAAATACTAAGGAAAAATTTCCATGTGATGCTCAACTCAAATCCTACACCTACCAATCCCTTGAGTGAAGCCATTGGAAATCTCATACTGATTCATCAATTTCTTGATGTGAGCGCGGTTCTTATAGTCACTTAGGACTTTGCTCGGTGAGGAGTTAGGAATTCGCCGGTCTGAATTGCCTACCTGATGAGAACATGATAATACGAGGAATTTGAGAGTCAAATTTCCGACCGTTCTTGTCTTCTTGCTTGACTGTCCCAAAATATCCTATCCACCTAACGGTCATATCATTGAAGGGCATTTATGTCTTATCATGTCGAGCTGCTCCCTATGCTATAAATAGCCGCCCCTACAACCACTAGCTGGTTGGCTGCTCAGAAGAACTTGACACTTGTCATTTGAGAGCAACCCATCCTCCGAGGACTTTGGCGAAAATCATCAAGTGAGAAAACCCAAACCAAACCCTACAAACCCAAAGTGATTGAGCATCACTGAAGAAATTGATCTGCGTGGATTAGGCGCTTGTTACCTTTGAAGGTGTGCTTCTTCAGGACGGTTAGGCGTCAAGGTCTAGAAGCATCAAGAGGAATTGTGGATCACGAGTGACCAAGTCTGTGAAGGTTTGGAAGTCGCACGAAGACTTACCACGAGTGATTGGACGAGTCATGTGACCTTAGTTCAAGGAGAATCCGGTGAGGCTGGGTGTCTGAGCTGCGTTCTCGGTGGTGGGTGTCCGGGACTCG